>BLSH010450330.1:996720-1009220 GCA_018402905.1 Glandirana rugosa | reverse complement strand
TCAGGGGTGAGGGTTAGGCCCTTTTCACACCAGTGGATCGATCGGGTCCGCCTGTCCGTATTTAGGTGGACCACCCGTTGTTCTCTATGGGGCAGCGAATGTCAGCCTCCGGCATCCGATCCAGTCCGCTAATAACAGACAGATGGGGATACATTTGCCATCCATCCAGTGGATTGGACCGGATGGCAATCGGATGGAAATGGACATGCGGTCCATTTCCTTCCGACCGCCCCATAGGTGAGAATGGGCTGTGCCCGTGTCTGCTTTGCATAGCAGAGCGGACACAGACCTGTCATCAGCTTACCCAGCGGGGATCAGCGGAGAACAGGGGCGTAACTACAGGGGTTCCAATTGCTAGGGGGCCTTGTGCTCCAGGGGGCCCGTGTGCCTCCCTTGTACACCTAGATAGGAGGGATGGCGGGGGCGGCATTTAGAGGAACCAACCTCCCCCATTTTCCTCCTAATGAAGGAGATTGGTTCATCTATGTGCTGCCCCCGCCGCCCCTCCTATCCAGTTTACTTGTCTTCTGCTGTTCCTGGGGTCCCTGTGTCCCCCCTACTCAAGTCACCTGACAAGTCGCCTAAGTGTGAACCGGCCCTAAAAAAATAAAATCAATAAATGAATACTAAGTAATAATAAATAGTTAACCCCTAACCCTTAAAAGGTAAATCCGTTTCCACTCATTCCTATGAGATAAAAGCGCGCCAAAAACGCTCAAATCTGCCCAATTCGAGCTACAAGAAAAGTTCCAGAATCATTGATTTTTTTTCTCCTCCGACGTTTTGGGGCTTCAGGCTACAAAACGCTGAGGTGTGAATGGGGGCTTCAAAGGTGGGCCGGCTGTGTGTGCAAGAATGGTCCAACCAGGGGTGGGCACAACATTTCTGCAGACTGAGGGCCCTCTGGAATGTCTATTTCCACTTGTTGATCCTGCTGGGAACGCACCTACGGTCCTATGGTGACAACATTACAGAGATCCAGTACAGCGTTGTCACCCTAGGACAGGAAGTGTTACTGGCAGGACCATCAGGTGAAAATAAACAGAAAGAAGCTAGAAGAAAAAGAAAACTAGGCATCACGGCTGTCATATGCCACCTCTTCCTGTCCTAGGGTGACCACGCTTACTTACTGCAAGATATCTCTGTAGTGTTGCCACCCTATGACAGGAAGTGTGTTACTGGCAGGATCACCAATTGAAAATAAAGGAAAAGAAGCTGGAAAAAAGAAAACTAGGCATCAGTGTGGCATTGCAGTTGTCACTTGCAGGTTCTAGGGGCTCATTCACATGGGTGGCTGGGGGGGCAGTAGAAGCAGGCAGTCGAGCCGTGGTGTTACCACACCCCCGAGCACCACTCTAATTAGGGGTATGCAGTCGCTGTGGGCTGCACACATGGCAAGGCTGCCACAAAAACGAAATGGCGCGTTGCATTCGGCGCGTGGTACCTCTGATGAGTGCGACCTATTCTGACGCTTTTTTTTATTTATTGTTATTTTTTGTTTTGTCTTTTCTTTTGTTTAACCTTTTTCTGTGCAGATCAGAGATCTCTGCTTGTCCCAAGAATGTTTACTGATAGAAAATGCAGAAGTGACATGAAAGTCTCCTTGTGATCCCAAACCTCATTATAGCCCTGCTGTCATCAGAAAATGTACCAGGAGTGTGAACCCCCCCTTCCAATCTACACCCCCCCTTCCAATAAATGCATTGGAACCTCCCCACCCCCACCCCAGGTGTCCCTGCCCCCAGCTGGAAGCTCACACCTGGTACACAGACTTTATGAATGACTCTGTCATCTCTGCAGCCCATTCACAAATCAGCCTGGGGGCGTGGACAGGAGCGCCCCCCCTCCTGAAGAGGCGGGCCCGGGGCCACCGCCCCTCCCTGCTGCCTGGGCGGTGATCAGTGAGCTCCCAGCACTTCCATCAGACGCGAGTAGAGCTCAGACCGTCCGGCTGTGATTGGAGGATCTCCTCCTTGTCCGGGCCCCTGGGAATATAGAGAGCTGCCCTCCGGGACCATCGCTGTGTGTGTGGGGACTGTGCACTGCCGACTCACCGATCACTGCTGGGATCTCCACATCAACACAAGGTAAGAGACTTCTATAGGGATTCATTGTATCTGTGCAGGCTTTGTTATATCTTCACTTCTTCCTATACATTGTACTGTGATCCCCGATCTCCCCATACATTGCACTATGACCCCCGATCTCCCCATACATTGCACTATGACCCCCGATCTCCCCATACATTGGGATCACCGATCTCCCCATACATTGGGATCACCGATCTCCCCATACATTGGGATCACCGATCTCCCCATACATTGTACTATGACCCCCGATCTCCCCATACATTGTACTGTGATCACCGATCTCCCCATACATTGTACTGTGATCACCGATCTCCCCATACATTGTACTGTGATCACCGATCTCCCCATACATTGTACTGTGATCACCGATCTCCCCATACATTGTACTATGACCCCCGATCTCCCCATACATTGTACTCTGATCACCGATCTCCCCATACATTGTACTATGACCCCCGATCTCCCCATACATTGCACTCTGACCACCGATCTCCCCATACATTGTACTATGACCCCCGATCTCCCCATACATTGCCCTCTGACCACCGATCTCCCCATACATTGCCCTCTGACCACCGATCTCCCCATACATTGGGATCACCGATCTCCCCATACATTGGGATCACCGATCTCCCCATACATTGGGATCACCGATCTCCCCATACATTGGGATCACCGATCTCCCCATACATTGCGCTCTGATCGCAGACCTCCCCATACATTGGGATAAAGAGGACATTGTACATTCTATAAATTGTGATCAGAGCTCTTCCTATGCATTGGAATTAGAGATGTAATTATTATACATTGTAAATGCTCTGTACATTGTGGTAAGAGAGCTGTCTGTATATATTGTATACAAAGCAAAGAATTGAACAAAGTGTGTTGGTTGTGTTCAGAGTTTGGCCGGAGATATTGCTGTGTAGAGCCAGGTCTGCTATTAGATCTGCAGGATGATGATGGATGGTGATTGGGAAGTTTGTTCCATTCTCTCTATCACTTTCATCTATAATGGATGACATAAAGTACATTACCAGACCCCAACACAGCTGCACCGGGATAATGGCCTTATGTAATGGGACTTTGTAATGAGCAAGAACATTACATGGAAAAAGATCAGAGTTATCTACAAATATCTATCTATATTTCAATTTATCTGACTTTCTCATATCTTTGTTTAATAAGTTCAGAATTATATCCACCTGCCTCTTTTATCCATCTACCTAGATAGCTATTTGACAATGTATCCATCTGAATGTATTTTATCTATCTGAATGTATTTTATCTATCTGAATATGATCTGTCTATCTTTCTATCTGTTTTACTGCTTATATTCTTCCTATTCATCTCTATGAATAATATCTATCCTATGTCTCTATATCTCGGTCTATCCTATGTCTCTATATCTCGGTCTATCCTATGTCTCTAGATCTCGGTCTATCCTATGTCTCTAGATCTCGGTCTATCCTATGTCTCTAGATCTCGGTCTATCCTATGTCTCTAGATCTCGGTCTATCCTATGTCTCTAGATCTCGGTCTATCCTATGTCTCTATCTCACTTACATATAATAAAGATCTATTATATTGTATGATTTTCCAATATACATAGGTGTAGTGTAGCCAATGGGGCTGATTCATGCAACCCGCTAGAAAGCAAAGGAGCTGCAAACTGTAGCTGTCACCCCCAGGCGACCAATCAGAATATCTATTTAATTTCCCAGAAAACAATGGGGGTAACCTGTGTGCTCACGTTTGGGCAGTAATTCTAGTTTTGTTTCTGTCTCCAGTGAATTGGCCCTGATTGGTTTAAATAACTACAGGTTGTGATTTATCATTAATTTGATAAAAAAATGTATAAACATTATTGCATGCAACAAACAAAATACAACAGGAGAGGAGTAAAGAAAAACAAGATTTCAGTAGTAATTTGATGAATCGTGAGCTAAGTGTATGAGATGTTGTTGGTTTAACCAGCCTGTGATTTCCCATAATGGCCATTTTATTAGGATCAACCATAAGGAATTCCTAACTTTTTTTTTTTTTTAACTTGGATTGGACTGACATCCTCCTGAATGCTGCACACATTTGTCCATTTTTTTACACTGGCAACGTCTGGCCTTGAGTCGAGTCTCTTAGACTTTTATGTACTTTCCTCTCTAATTGCCGTCTTTTCAAAGTGATTGGAGAAGGGACAGGTTTCTAGTATAATTGTGCTGAATGTGGACTTATCAGCTCTTAGCGATGTTTGGACCTGGTTCTACCTGTCTGTAAAATTCCTCCCGCCTACATGTTGATTATAGGAATATTTTTATTTCAGGCTGGCTGCATTAGTCAGAGGCTGCTGCGTGTTCGCTGGGTAAACAGCGGCAGAGTGATCAGTGTGCACGGCACCTGGCTGGGTGGCAGAGGGTGTTTGTAGGGCACAGGTGAGGGACACACCTTCGCCTTTGTATCCTTGTGCTTTATAAAGCCGCTGTGTCCGTCTAAAGGCCTGAATGAGTGTATTCTGCCATATTGGAGAGGCCAGTGCTCAGGCCATTGCTAGGATTTCTAACTTTATATATAATTTTCTGGTCCAGTGCGTTTGTTATTCTACTCTGGGTGTGGGCATTTTTAATAATTAATGACATTAACTAAGCAGGAGATGCTGATTTTATACAGTACACATACATTTAAACAGAGGGTGCAACAACCATCAATTTTTCCCTGCTGATTGCTTGGTGGCAGTCACGAAAAATATTTTAACCAATTCTCGCCCTCCTGTATCCTAAGATAAAGGAGGTTTATTGTTGCGACCGGCCCAGATAAAATCCCTGCAGTGCTCTGGCAAATGCTGCACGTGTGCAGCTCTTGGTCACGCCCTAAACGTAGTATTGGCGCATATAATGCTTTTCATAGAAGGCAATGCAGGGGCATAAACGATGCCCGTCCTTGGCAGTTGATGGGCCAAGACAGTGGGAAGGCCCTCTTTCATACATTAGAGGTTTGATGGGAGAGGGGCATTTTTTTTTCTAAGGTTCTAAAATGTGCATTTTTGTAGCATTAGGCAGGTGCGTTGACATGCATTATTGATGTTTCCAATGCATTTGGCATTCTGTTTCCAATGCGTTTTTGCAGTTAGGATTTAGCATGGATGGAGCGAACAGCCTTTGACGAAGACTTGGTAATATCTGTTGCCAATGAAGCAAAATGCGTAGCCATTGACTTCTATAGGCCTTCTAACGCACTAAAAGACAGAAAAACGAATGGCCTTTCAGTGCGTTGGAAAGTCTATAGAAGTCAATGGCAGCCAGTATAAATGGGCCCTGAAAGAAATGGAATATCTTTAACACTTGAGCATGCAATTATCACATATGAGATATTTATTCCGGCAGACAGCACGTGCCCTAAAATACTTAGCTGCTGATGAATAAAATAACGTCTGATGTGTTACATATCAACTGTATGTATAGTCTGTTATGTTTCACTCCAATGGTATTGCGTCAATGGAGTATTCTTAGCATGTATAACATAAACTGTTTGTCTTATGACATGTGGCTGCTTATCCACTATACTGTATACCAGCCCTTCTCAACCAGGGTTCCTCTGGAGGTTACTAGGGGTTCCTTGAGAAATGGATTTTGATTTCCCTCCTGCTTTGAACATTAATGGGGCGCTTTTCCACTGGCATCGAATGTAAATAGACTGTGGAGACCTGGTTCAGGCCTTAGGCTGCTCCCTCTCTGATCACAATTGAATAATAGCTCTTCAGATCATCAAAGGCTGTGTCTGATGTTCTTGTTCAATTAACATTGTAAACTGATTTGCAAGCAAGATGGCTGTTTTTTACCAGGCGCTTCCAACCACGTTTCCAGGATCCAAAGTACAGGGTCGCTTATACACTGAACACCAACACAAGGGGGCACTTTTCAATGAACTACAGACATAATGGGACACTTTTTTTTTTCCCATGGAACGCAACATAAGGGGACACATGGACCGCCAACATAAGGGGGACACTCTTCCATGGACCGCCAACATAAGGGGGACACTTTTTCCATTGACCACCAACATAAGGGGACACTCTTCCATGGACCGCCAACATAAGGGGACACTCTTCCATGGACCGCCAACATAAGGGGACACTTTTTCCATGGACCGCCAACATAAGGGGACACTTTTTCCATGGACCGCCAACATAAGGGGACACTTTTTCCATGGACCGCCAACATAAGGGGACACATGGTCTGCCAACATATGGGGACACTCTTCCATGGACTGCCAACATAAGGGGACACATGGTCTGCCAACATACGGGGACACTCTTCCATGGACCGCCAACATAAGGGGACACTTTTCCACGGACCACTGATCACAAATGGGACATTTTCAGTCTTTGGGTTTTTCCTTTTTTTTTTTTTTTGACTTTTTTTTTTTTGACCATTATTACTCTAATTATTTTTTTCAATTCTGATTGAAAAATAGTTTTGTCATATAGATCATGGGGGGGGGGGGGGGTCATAAAATTATCCACTTTAGGTGGCACATGCTATGAAATCTTGTTTATTCCTTTTATGTACAAATTATTGGTTATATGAACTGTAGATATCCTGTTTCCTAGGAACTCGAAAATTATTTCAAGGGTTCCTTCGGGGCAAAAAGGTTGACGGTCTCTTGTAAAACTGTCTATATCTACCTCTCTGTTTGTAGGATGTGGGTAGGCTTTTGATTCGCCCCATTGAGGCTTCAACCACATTTTTGTTTTTGTAGCTGTTAAAAATGCAATTATGTGAAATGTCATTGAGATGCTTATCAGCGTTCAGGACATTTTCAGCACTGTCTGGTGGTGGAGGTGACGTAGAGGTAGGGGGATGGCGAGAAATACAAACCAAATTCTATAAAGACAATCTGCTCAAGGCTGTTTGAATTATAAGTCTCTGAACTCGCTGTGTTTTGTATACATTAAGTTACATCCACTTTGATAATGGAGCCTTTGTACTTTAAAGACAAAAGAATCTAATTTTGTCACTAAGAGGGAGACTTTGATGTGGGACTCTTTCGCCCCCCCCCCCCCTCTTTATTTTTTTTATTTTTTTTTTCTAAGACTAGATCTGGCTTTTAAATGTATATCACCAAAGAAATTAATTTCAGTTTTGAAAAGCAGCAGTGGAGGAGGGGAATGAAATACTTGATGACACTCCCTGTTATTGTAGGTTTGTGATCTTTCATGAGGCCTGCAAATCTTAAGGGGAAATCCAAACCATCACCCACCTTTTTTAAAGGTTGCCTCCCCATTGCTCTTAAATTCTCTGCATGCAACTTCTAATAAAGCTTTGGCTATTCCCAGTTTCTCTGCAGCTGGCGGGAATTAACTCTTTTTAGCGCTGATAACACTTTAGAGCAGGGGTCCTCCAAACTATGGCCCTCCAGTTCAGGAACTACAATTCCCATCATGCCTAGTCATGTCTGTGAATGTCAGAGTTTTGCAATGCCTCATGGGATGTGTAGTTCTGCAACAGCTGGTGGGTTGTTGTATGGTTTTTCCTTCTACTTTATGGAAGCCCATCATGAGATGAAAATGGAGGCTGCCATTGACCATGGTGACCCTCTCTTGCTTCAATAGGTTGAGCCACTGACCTGGAATTGGGTAGGCAACCTTGGCACTCCAGGTGTTGTGGGACTTCAAGTCCTATGAGGTGTTGAAATATTCTTGATCGCCACAGGCATAACTATCTGAGGCTTGATCAGATTTGTAGTTTTAACTACAGCTGGTGTGCTGAGGTTGCCTACATCTGAAGTAGGAGAACAACCCGATCCCTATTCTTGTTCTAGCTCCACAACTGGTGCCAATGGGCCAGAATATCAGCCAGGCAACTGCCATTTTCAAATACAGGTTGGGGATGGCAGCTTTAATATTTGGAGCCCACAGACCTAGTTGCCCTATGCAAAACAGTCACTATTGAGCCTTCTCCACAATAACAAATGCAGCCTTGGGCCAAGCTGCCATGTTGTGTATTTATTTATTATTTATTTCAGGTACTTGTATAGCGCTGTCATACATTGTACATTCACATCAGTCCCTACCCTCAAGGAGCTGACAATCACATTCATACATATACTAGGGGCAATTTAGACAGGATCTAATTTACCTGCCAGCATATCTTTGGAGTGTGGGAGGAAACCGGAGTACCCGGAGGAAAACCACGTAGGCACAGGGAGAACATGCAAACTCCAGGCAGATAGTGTCGTGGTTGGGATTCGAACCAGCGACCTTTTTACTGCCAGGCGAAAGTGCTGCCCACTACACCACTGTGCCGCCCATGTGTACCCACCATTCAACCCTCTAGCACAGTGGTCTCTAAATTGTGGCCCTTTGCTTGTCTTTATCCAGCCCTTGAGGCATTATTACTGACACTGACGATGGAGCATACTTCCTGCCATTGACGCCTGCAATGGGGCACTATTCCTTCCACTGACACCAACAATGGTCCCCATAATTACTTCCACTGTCAGCAAAAATGGGGCACTGTTCCTGCCACTGACACCATTAATTTCTCCCCCTAATACCAACGATCGGGCATTGTTTACTGGGCACAGTCCCCTAAAGTCTAAAGGACATTATATTGGCCCTTTCCTTAGATAATTTGGAGACCCCTGCTCTAGCATGCCTTTTAAGTATCCATGTATCTCACCATTCATTTTTTTTATTTTAAATCGGCACTGCTAAGTTACTCGGCAACGGCAGCATTCATTTAGCCAATGCAAAGCTTGACTTTTCTTGTAAAAGTCAAGCTTGGTCCAATGTGTTCTTCAACCTATTCTTGCCCCATGAGCTCCCTTACTTATCGGTCAAACAGGCAACCAGGTTTGTTAAGGAGGTTCTTTTAAGACAAGGGGGCAGGATGATTGGAAAGCAGCTGATGGCAATACAACTAAGAAAATTAAAAAAAAAAAAAAAAAAAAAAATGCCTAAGTATAAAACGTAGCAAAAAAAGTTGGGTCATGTGGCTTTATGCAACACAGAGCATCTCTTGTGTTTTTGATTCTCTCACCTGTCGGTCGCTGTAACCTGTGTGCTGTGTTCAGAATGAGTCACAATTGTTTGCAACCTGTTGGCTCTCATTCATATGAATGATGCAAATCCCTTACCTGGCCTGGCTGCAGTTGGTTGTAAGGTGGAGATGATGAATAGTGAAGGTGCTGCAGATAATCCGGGCGCGTGTTCCATCTGTCACATGTTATGAAATTATTATTGTGTAGTTTGACCTGAGTGCACAGGTGTGTATGAGCTGAGTTCACTGAGCTCCGTACACCCACCACCCACCTCCTCATGTTTCCTCCATGTGTTTGAGCAATGCCTTCAAAACTGACAAGATTATCCCAGTACAAAGACCTCCATAGCTCAGGAGTGCAGGTGACTGGGGTCAGAAGTTAAATGTTTATCTTGAAATACCACGTGTGTGTGTGTGTGTGTGTGTGTGTGTGTGTGTGTGTGTGTACAAATGGGATCAATCGTTAAGGTGGCGAGAAGAGCCGAGCTGATGAAGTGTATAGTAAAGGTGGTAATACACAAAGCGATTAGCAATCGTCATCGTAGAATGTCAAAGTATATCAAATGATGCAACAAATGATCTATTATAATCATTAAATCGATCTATATTACGATCAGTAATTGCCAATCGTGCAGATGTTTGCCAAAATGTGATCAACAAAATTCCACCATGGCCAATCAATTTGCCAGAATCAACATCAATCAAGAGCTCACCAAATTTGTTAAAGGAAAGGTCTATGATTTCAGATTCTTATTCAATTTGATTATTTAAGTCACATTGAATAATTAAATGATCATATGGATATGTGTTTCCTGTAGTAAGGAGAGTTTTTTTGATCGGCCAACCATACATTTTGCAAGTTGATCAGCAATTGAGGCCAGGTTCACACCTACAGGTGTAACCGGCACGGCTGTTCCTCTGCGTGTTCCCGTGAATCACGCGTAGGGTAGCCAATCCATTTCAGTGGGCTGCCCTGTGTACTAAAAAAACATGGAAAAGAAGTCCATGACCCTTTTCCAAAATCACGCTGCAGCATGCGGCTTGGCACGTGCGTTGGCATAGTGGTCTCCAAACGGTGGCCCTGGGGCCGAATGCGGCCTTTTGCTTAGCTTTATTGAGGCATGATTGTTACTACTGACACTAACAATGGGGCACTATTCCTTCCACTGACACCAATGATGGGGCGCTATTCTTCCCACTGACCCCAATAATGGGGCGCTATTCCTCCCATTGACAGCAACTATTTCTCCCACTAATACCAAAGAATTGGCATTGTTTACTCCCACTGGCCCCCTAAAATCTGAAGGACCGTAAACTGGCTCTTTAGCAGGTTTGGAGACCCCTGTGTTAGCAGATGGGGTGCCATCAACAATTTGGGCTGCATTCACATCTATGCATGTTGGAATGGCACCACTGCACATCTGCTCGAGGGCAGTGCGTTTCTGTACCAGTCCATTGCAATCTCCCACCCACTGTTTCAGACCACTAGATGAACACCATTTTGATTGTCTGTTGCTTAAGGCCTCATGCACACAGGACGTTTTTGGACGTTTTTACAGCTGCTGTTTTTGGCTTCAGATTTTTTTTTTTTTCCTACAGTCCATAAACTCCCCATCATGTTATCCTATGTGTCCATGCACACTTCGGCTGTTATCAACTGTTTTGGGCAGGGGCGTTTGTGAGCTGTAAAAAAAACCCAAGACTAGTGGGTTCCGAGAGGTGTTTTTCAGCTGTAAAAAAGCTCAAAAACTCAGCTCACCAGCATTTTTGGAAGTTTTTGATCCATTGAAAACAAAAAAAACGCTACTGCTGTTTTTTATACATCCTGTGTGCATGAGGCCTAAAACTTTTTAGGACCGTTCTGCTGGCCATTCAAGTTCCTCCACCCCAAACTTGCTCACCCATGTCTTTGTGGACCTTGCTTTGTGTACTGGGGGGGATTATGGCATGGGGTTGTTTTTCAGGGGTTGGGCTTGGCCCCTTAGTTCCAGTTAAGGGAACCCTTAAGGTGTCGGCATACCAAAACATTTTTGGACAATTTCATGCTTCCAACTTTGAGGGAACAGTTTGAGGATGGCCCCTTCTTGTTCCAACATGACTGTGCACAAACAAGGTCCATAAAGACATAGATGAGGGTGTTTGGGGTGGAGGAACTTGACTGGCCTGCACAGAGTCCTAACCTCAACCCAATAGAGAGGAGACTGGGAGCCAGGCCTTCTTGTCCAACATCAGTGCCTGATCTCCCAAATGCTCTTCTGGAAGAATGGTCAAACATTCCCATAGACACCCCTAAACCTTGTGGACAGCCTTACCAGAAGAGTTGAATCCATTATAGCTGCAAAGGGTGGGCCAACTCAATATTGAACCCTATGGACTAAGACGCCATTAAACTTTGTGCGTGTAAAGGCAGGCAACCAAATACTTGGGGTTAGTCATGGCAGCCAATAAGATTGCAGGTCTTATTTTAGATGCTTCCTTTTTAGAGGAAACATCTAACTGGCAGATACAACATCACCATTTTTTTCCTCCGATGACTTCCTAGGCCTGTAGCCAATTATGGAAATGTTAGGATTTGATGATTGCATTTTTTTTTACACCCAGTGATACGAACGGTTTAGTTTCTAATCAGTGTGAATTATTAGAAGTGATCAAATTCTCTCCAGATCTCATTTTCCAGCAATTTAATGGGGCTAGCCCTGGGGAGGAGAGAAGGGTTAACGGCGCACTTAGATTCTGAATCAGTTTGTTGCTAAGCAGCCCCCGTCCGTGTATCATCTGGCTGCAAACATGATTTCCAGCACGTGAGTCCTGCATGTGTCGTGTGTGTCCTCCGCCTCTCCGCAGCTTAGGGCTTGCAGGCCGGATACGGCTTTGTAAAACCATAACACTGACTTCCTCCGCGTCCTTCGAGGCAAAAACCATATTGTGTCACCCAGCACTCATGAGATTGAGATTATAGTAAAATGTGACCATGCCGCGGTGTAAAACCTCCAAGTTCGTCCGGCTTTCTTCTCCTATTTTTAACTTTAGCATATGATGAGGTGAGCTAGAGAAAGCAGAACGTAGGGCTCATTCACATTCGCAGCATTGCTCAATGCATAGACAAGGCAATTATGTCCTGTTGCTTCAGTTGGGTGCGCTGGAAAAAAAAAAAGGAAGTGTTGCATTTTTGCACAGTGCGTTCTGAGGCGCTCTGCCCAAACGTAACGTATCTACAGTATCCTACTGTGCGGTTATATGGTAATGCTATTACAAAATGTTACAAAACAGAAGATTGCTCTATGGGTTGGCTAATTTCTGTTACAGTTTAATGCATAGAAACATCCTGAGCTGTCCCCTATTGTCCCCAATTCTTAAATGTGTATATTTCAAAGCCGGA
>BLSH010450330.1:973388-996710 GCA_018402905.1 Glandirana rugosa | reverse complement strand
ATTGCTTCCCGCAGGCAATAAAACCTTTTTTTTTTTTTTTTTTTTTTTTCTGTTACTTGCTCACATCTCTCAGAAAGCGAGCTGAGTCATAGCAGGGAGCGCCAAGAAATCATTCTGTGTGTGATAGCAGCCCTTCAAAGAGAACCGCTCTAGATACCCATTATGTATTTGTACATTTTTTTTTTTTTTTTTTTTATTATTATTATTTAAAAAAAAAAAGATATAGATTATATAATTTTGTATCTATATTTACAGTATATATCTTTGTTTTTTTTTTTTTTTTTTTTTTTTTTTTTTTTTTTTTTTTTTTTTTTTTCTGTTACTTGCTCACATCTCTCAGAAAGCGAGCTGAGTCATAGCAGGGAGCGCCAAGAAATCATTCTGTGTGTGATAGCAGCCCTTCAAAGAGAACCGCTCTAGATACCCATTATGTATTTGTACATTTTTTTTTTTTTTTTTTTTATTATTATTATTTAAAAAAAAAAAGATATAGATTATATAATTTTGTATCTATATTTACAGTATATATCTTTGTTTTTTTTGTATTTTTTTTTTTTTTTTTTTTTTTTTTGTGTTTTTAGCTTAAAGAGGAAGTAGACCCTGATGGGGTTTACTTCTATATTCCCCTGCAAAGTAGAAACATAATGCATAGTAGCCCATTATGTGCCACTTACCTGCAAACTAACCCTACGACATCCAGCAATGTCCCCTGTGCTGGCCGCGTCCATCTTCAGCCCCTCTTCCTTCCAGGACCGCGACTGCGGCTCTGTGACTGGCCGGAGTCGCGTGATGTCACACTCGCACATGTGCGCGGGAGCCACCAGTCGCGGCACGATCTCGGTGAAGAAACGGCACAGAGGCCATTTCTTCACTGCGCATGTGCACTTACAGGTAAGCCTTCTTATAGGCTTACCTGTAGGTTAAAGTGGTTGTCACGAGTTGACAACCACTTTAACATATCATTTTAGTATTTTTTGTATTTTTATATACTTTTTTCATTTCTATTTTGTTTTTGTATTAATATTTGTGTGCGTGTAATCTAGTGGTTGTCCCTGCACATATATCAGAGAAAATGGGCATGGGTGCGCACCAAAGCCTGTAGTACAATTAGCCCAAAAGAGAGAGCGGCACTCACAGGTCTTGTGCTGAGGAAGACGACCTTGTGTCTCCTCAAAATAAAATCTTTACTGTGCTGTGTATCTTTATTTACAGTACATATCTTTTTATAATTTCATTTTTTGGGCTTTTATATTTTTGTGTATGTACATATTGTATTTTGTATGGTATTGTATTTGCCTTGTAGCCCTGATGAAGGGTTGTTTTTTGGCCCTTGAAACATGTTGGCTGTTTTGAGAATCATTAAATCTGTTTTGGCTTTATGAATTTGATCTGCCTGGGGAAACCCAGAGTTCTGGAATCTGTCTTGTCCACCTGGGTGCATAAAGTAAATCCTGTGTTTTTTTTACAGGCACAATGACTGAGTTCGATATCAGAAACCTGGATCAGGTGGCTCCTGTGTACAACACCCACAGAGGCGTACTGAAGGTAAGAGACTTATTCGATATTTCAGTTCGGTTCTGGTTCTAAATTGTGTTCAGCAGGACAAGAGGCAGTTGGAAATCTCTCTAATAGAACCCCGGGTTATAGTAAAACCAGGTGCTCTAATCCTTCCCCACTCCATCCAAAGCTGAAAAAAATTTTTTGGCTTGACATAGACTTTAAAATGGGCCACTATGATGTTGGTGTATTACTTCAAAGACACATTTATTAAGGCGTGCTCTGACCCTAGTGCAATTAAACATTCTAGTAATAAAATGTAAATTAAAATCCAATGCACTTAGAATTAAAGAAACTTTTCCAAACTAATAATCAAAAAATTCAAAATCTACCCAGAGCCCAAGTTTAGATTCACTATAAGTATGCATTTAGGATATTCATAAAATCTATAATCCTTTTTCAACATGGAAGTTGCATCGTTTGTACTTCAAATCAAAGCCAAATCTGACCATTGTGAAGCTGACCAAACACTAGTAACATTTTGTTCCAAATTTTAAGAACCTTCATTCAATTACCAAATTGCAAATGAAGTCAAATAGACATTCGTTTTTCGACCATGGTGGACTTGTTTTCTCAAATGAGCGAATTTTGAATAAACTAGTAAATGTGGTTCTTATACAGATGAATAAAGTCTATTCATTTCAAAATCAAATGGTAAAAGTAAACAAAACTTTGAAGTACTTTTTAAGTGATCTTCGTCAAGGCATCAAAAGTACGTCCAATGTTGGTACGAAAATCTACTAGTGTAAAGCCGGTCATAGACGATTTGAAGCTCAGCTAGTTCAGCAGGAACCAGCTGAGATTTGAACCATGTATGGGCAGGCTAAATGTACCGTAGTTGATCCATCGATCAACTTGGATACAAGCAGCCAGTCAGATTTTACATGCAATTATCACTGTTTTTTTTTCCTGGTGGGGGGTGGTTTCCCTTTGTGGTTGCAGAAGAGAGCAGAAATTCGCTCAGTATATGGCAGACCCAAAGCCAGCTTTAGAGGGCAGGCCCATTGTAATCAAAAAGTTTGGAGTAAACTTGGTTCTGTTTGATTTTCTTTGCGGAACAGTTTCCCATTGACTAGCTGGACTATTGGTATCAACATTGGCCTGAGGCTTTTTTCCATTGATCCCTCTCTGCCTATGTTTGCATATGATAAGGAGTTGTGGTTTGATGGCCAACAATGGCCCTGTGTGGCTCAAGCCTTTGTTTGCTAAATGGTGGAATTTCAGGTTTCCTATTGCTCGTGTGTGTGTTCTAGTGCTCCTTGTCCCTTTATCATTAACACTGATCCAAATATTTGCACATAACCCGGTGTCCCCGCCCCGCTCATTGCTTCTATAAAGATACTGGCTGACTCATGACTATTGTGTCCCAACCTGTCCAGACTGCTGGTTTATGATTAATTTACGTGTGTGTAGACAGACACTTAGATTGCCTGTGTGTTTTGTTTTGTAAAGTGTATGAAGACAATGCCTTTTCTGTGGATGGAAAGCATACGTCCAATTGTCCCACAGAGGGTGGGGTTTGTTCAATGTGTGAAAAATAAAGCTGGTCACATTTGAATTTTGTTCAAATACTTTAGTTTTAAGAACGTTAGTTTGATTTTCCTATCATTAGTGGGGTCAAGTCGACATTCGATGTGGACTGGAATGATGAGAGCAGGAGGGAAAATTTTACTTGAAGAACCAAATTTTTGACCATGTATATGGTTTTCATTTGGTAAAGTCCATTCATTCCAAAATTAAATGTAAGTAAACCAAATTTTTGAATGGCGTTGTCAAGTCATTTGAAAATCTATAAGGTTTCTGGTCAGCTTTAGGGATGCTCCAATCCAGACTCTAAACCTTTTTACGTCAGAGGAACCCTTAAAACTGGTAAGTGTCAGGGCACCCCTGCTAAGATTAGTCCTAAGAAAAATGCCCCTTACAATGGTAGTCAGTGGACAGAATGAACCCTTGTGGTGCTTGTGCTTTGCCAAGTGGCAATGCACCCGAAGCTATGCAGGCACCATCAGATGGGATGTCAGTTAGCCACTTCTCAAGGGACCCCTAACAACCTCCTAGACGAGCCCAGGTTGAGAATGGCTGAAAATGGATAAAGACTATTTATTTGTTTTAACCTGTCTGAGGATAGACCTATGTTATCTCAAGCATGTTTAAATCCACTTAAGCTGGCCATACACATTTCATATTTCATCCAGTTGGCTGAAATTTGATCTGTGGGTGGCTCTGTTGGCCAAATAGTGACTGCTTCCATTCAGATGAAAAGTTTACCATTGCAGAGATGCTTTGCTTCTTGGCTGTGGCAGGAATTATAACCCCTGTTGTTCAGGTGAATGGGGCCATTCTACAAATGCCCTGCAACTGTGTACAATGCATGAAGTGCTAGTGCGTGGTTCAAGGGGTTAAACAGGAGGTAAGGAGATGATACAACACCTTCTCACTGTCTGCCAAATGCTCTCTAAAGAAGTTATTGGAACGCAGATTGCGAGATCAAGGCACGTGTAAGCGAGCCCCAATATATAGAGCAGGCCAAACTTTCTAAACCAAGGGCCAGTTTATTGTCCTTCAGACTTTAGGGGGGCCCGACTGGACGGGGGGGGCGGAAATTTTCCTGACATCAGTGGGAGTATACATCGCCACATTTGCTATCTTTGGGGGTAATAGTGCCCCACCGTCTGTATCTTTGGGGGGAATAGTGCCCCACCGTTGGTATCTTTGGGAGGAATAGTGCCCCATTGTCAGTTGGCAGAATAGTGTCTTGTATCAGTGGGGGGAATAGTGCACCAGATAGAGGCAAGCAAAGGGCAGTATCCGGCCCCTGGGCCGCAGTTTGGAGACCACTGATATAGAGGTTGTTTATTCGGTCTGTAGTACGATCAGTTCTCTGGCCACAAATCTTTGTCCAAGTGATCAGCAAAACTGATTAACACAGCAGAATTTAGCCGGCCATAGACAAAAGTAAAAAACCGAACATTCTTTCAATCGAAAAACAAAAATGGCATATACGATTGTGCAATCATCATTTTTGTTTAATTTTCTAAAAAAGAAAAATCCAGCGTGTTGGATCAAGCACTTTCGATTTCAGCTCGAACATGGTGCGTCGCAGCCTGCACACTAATGATATGAAACGCCAACAACCTGATTGGAATTTTCGTTTGATTTTCAACTCAATCCGAAGACTTGATTGGAGGGGTTTTGGTTTAATTTGACCAGTTTTGTCCCATGGATTGATCATATTGATGTGTGGCCACCTTTTTTTAGTCCTGATTTTTTTCCCTCGGGCCACAAAATGATTAAGACCTAAATGGCTGTAGGTGACCCTTTAATGACTCTTTTAGCTGACATGTCAAGGTGTGTTGTGTCTTCCCCACTGAGACGGGGTGATGGCTGACACAACGTAATTAGACGCTTTTATTTTTAGCACCCAAACAGCACGGATGAATAGAGCGTTGTTCTGCTGTGCGGTGTGATGTAGAGGAATGGAATGTATACACAGGTGAGATGGAGTGTTCTTCCCCTGTAATCTCTGGGAGAAGGCAGGTATAATTATGGCGACAGCTCATCACGTTGTATTTATAGAAGGGGCTGCTGAATTCTGCCTCATCCGAGTGGATTCATTTCATTAAAGAGCTCTGCTATTCAGTACCTTTCCTGCCACTACTGATTAAACCTCACTCCATTGACGAGTTTTCTGTGCTCCAAGGCAGAGTAAAGTGTATATGTTCTTTAATTGCTATGTTCAGGACTAACATATACAGTATTTTCTTTTTTTTTATATACAAAATATTCAATATGCATATTAAAAGCTGAACTCTGGGCACAAAAAAAACGCTTCATTTAAATACATAGCCACAAAGGATATAAATCTGCTTTTTATGTCTTTGCAAACCCAAGTATTACCTTGTAAGGCTCCATGCACACTGGGCGCTTTCTGGGCGTCGGATTATGTGGCAGGAGACGCTGCTTACAAAATGTGCTTTTAGCAGCGTTTATACGCGTTTATCTGTGTTTTGAATGTTTTTGATTTTTTTTTCTTTCCATTGACTACAAAAAAACGCTGGAAGCTGATAAACGGCCGTTTAGTGGCGTTTATCAGCATCCAGTGTTTTTGTTGTCAGAACGACTCTTGAATGCCAATTCAGGGCGTTCAGATAACAGCCCATAAGCGCCACTGTTGTTAAACGACAAACGTCCATGTGTGCATGGACATAGGATAACATAAACGGTCGTTTATCGGCTTCAGTGTGCATGGAGCTTAAGAAAATTAAAGTTTTTTTTTTTTTTTTTTTTTTTTTTTTTTTTTTTCCGTAAAAGTTTGTAAACAAAAAAAAAAAAAAGTGAAAGAAAATGTAAAAAAAGTATGTTAAATTTATAGAGCTGGGTGTTTAAATTTGCAAAATAGTGTGCTACTGTGTTGCAAAAGGTTGGTTCTCTAAACTTAAATGGTTCCTTTTTCTATTTTTTTGCAGCGACAGCTGGCATTTGATATCAATTTATCGACATCGATTTACACTGGATTGTTCTCTGCATATGACGCTTATGAAGAAGAGCAGGCAGTCCCTACTGGTCTGGATTCGCTCCCACATGGTAAATTGATTGTATTATACCAAGGATGCGGGTTGGAGGGGGTTAGTATGTAAGCCAGTAGGAGCAGATGGAGGGTGAATTTCCCAATAAAGGCTAGTGCACAACGGGTCGAATACTGGCCAGTTCAGCTGTTTGGCATCCAATCAGCGCTGGCAGCCATTACAGTGTTCTGGTGGAGGGGGCGCAGTCTCCCTGTCAGAACACAATGGCTGCAAGAAAGGAAGGGTGACCCCCCTATAAGTCGCACATCCATGGCGTCCTACTGCAATGAATAGTGGCAACCTCAGCCTGGACTCCGACCAGTCCACACCCCCAATGTGTGATTTTTCAAGCCCCCCCCCCCCTACCTTGGGGGTACACAATAGCTTGCCAGAGAGATCGCTGTACTAATGTTGCATAGTTAGTACAGCAAGCTCCTCCTCTTTTCTATAGTGTGTGTGTGGTTTGTTTTTTTTTTTTGTTTTTTTTTTTCTTTTTCGTTCGACCTAAGAAAAAAAAAAAAAAAAACTGCCTGTGTGTACCAAGCTTAAGACTTAAAGTGATATATAGATATATATAGATATCTCTATTATAAATAATTTATCCTCAGATATGCCTTCAGTAAGTGTGAAACAGACTAAATCTTATCATGGTATGGCGGCTTCTCTTAGTGTAATTGGAAGCCGATATCCTGCCATTACAGATCAGCTTGCTGCATCGACCATAAAATGCTTTAGCAGTTCCTAACTATTTATAGTGCAAGGCTTTCGAGCACAGCATATGTGATCGGTCTTTGGTATCCACTGATATAAAATACATTTTATGTCTTTCTCCAGACTCCGGCAGCTGCGAATTACCCCTCCTGACGCCCTGCAGCAAGGCGGTCATGAGTCAAGCTCTGAAGGCCACTTTTAATGGGTTTACAAAGGAGCAGAGACGGCTTGGCATCCCCAGCAGTGAGTTGAATTCTCTATTCTTATCTAGACAATCCGTTCATTGTCAGCGGCCATGAGGCTGTGTGTATTGTTGGAACCCTTTTACATCTAATAAAAGTGACATTTGCCACATGAAGTTTGATTTGTCTACATTTTGATAATAGATTATGTTTTTATTGACTGCACTTTGCGCAGTGGTTTTTGCCTTGGTGAGTCCAGTTGGCTTTTTAGCGTGAGGGAAGCCATCTTGTATCTTATATGACTGTGTTGACCTATGTTGATATGACTGTTGGCTTGTGCAATGGAGATGCATTGTCAGTATGTGGGCACCTCATACATTTTTTAGGACATTTTGGTTTGACCTGAAAGATCTCTCACGTCCTTGTATCCTAGAAAGGGTTCAAATGCTGTAATTGACATCCTTTTAAGATGTTGTTTATTGTCATTATTATGGTATATCTACCCCAATCATTTTTATAGTATAGGATCTAAATTTTTTTTGTATAAAACTTTTGCTGTAGTCTAACTTTCTTTGGTTGATTTGTATTCAATTTAAGGAATATTTCTTTGAAGGGAGGGGGTCCAATTTGCATTATTTAAAGCCAAGGGCTTGTCATAACAGTGACATCATATTTGTGATGGAAGTTCAATCTTATAACAGACTTGTGTTTAAATTTTAACTTCTAGCTATGTTTGCAATCTTGCTGGAATCAATGCATATAAGTGCCAAAATACTTTGCTGGAGTAAATACTGCTCCATGCTCACCCTAGTACTGCTTATATAGTCAAAACCCTAGGTCTTTAGTCACATGATCTCTTCTAGAGGGGAAGGTTGACCATTCTAAATTCTGATCCTACCCTTCAAAAGAGATCCCATAAATAAAAGCCCAGTCTTCTGATACTGGAGAGAGCCTGGAGCAGCGGTTTCCTCACACAATGTGTTTCCACCTTTCTGTGATAGTTTATTTATAATGCCCAATAAGACTGTATAGCTAGCCTTTTACAGAGTGAATTTCAAGTCATGGGTGGTCCTGTTGTCACCCTACCGCTTGACATCTTTCTTTCTTAAAAACTGATGGGAAAATTGATGGCCAGACCATGTGGAATGGTGGATAATTGGTAATTTTTCCGTGTGTGGCAAGCTTAATCATAGCTCTGTTAACATTTGTATCGCAGTCCATGCCTCCATTAAATGTGTTTAATATCCTTGTAAGGAGACAAATGGACTCACGGTGAAAGAACTCCTATTTGCCCCTGGCTTCACTATTTGGAGACCCTTATCTGGAACAAACCCATTCAGATGAGGCAAGTCGGAGTGAAGCCAGTTACACAAATGCAATATAGAAAGTACTAAAGCTGCAGGATTGGTATTATAGCCAGGAAATTAGTATTTTCAGAAGGAGAGATCCTCTATGGTCTCCTATATTCTTCCTCAATGCATGTTCCCTTTAAATGCTTCAATATCAGTGCAGTTAACTTGTCCTGCAGAGGTTTAAGCTCGCCTAGCTGTGTTTGGGGAAAAGCTGAATGAATACAGACGTCACAGGAATTTCCCTGCATGAAATCTACTACAGCTTATTGTGCAACCACCAGTTATTTAAACTATGTTCCTAGATTTCTCAGCGTGACCCTGTTTAGTCATCCCGTGCACATTTTTCCAGAGAAAAAACAGTGTTTGTCATTCCCCCAGACCAGAAAGCATAAACATTCACCGATATTCATAGACTTTGCAGATACCTTGGCAAATGCTTGTGCACTTATGGGTGTAAATAAAGGCTCCATCCAAAATTGATGTTTAATGGTGGAGCCTGGTGGTTTAATCTAACCCTGACTTCTTATATGCCTTCGATACTCCCAACAGCATGATTTTCCTGCCAGGACTCCTGACATTTCCACCTAGAAGTTTTGGGTGTTCTTGATCACTTTGTGTGGGTTCCAAATCCTTCTGTGATATGCTACAGCAGAGTTTCTCAACCAGGTTTCCTCTAGAGAAGTCTTTCTCCACCTTTCCAGCCCAGAGTAACCCCTAAAATTGTCAGATCTCGGGGAACCCTTACCAAAATCGATTCATAAGGGGTCAAAATTAAAAATGCCCCTTACATTAGTGGTCAGCAGGAAGAATGCTCTCTTTTATTGGGTGGTCAGATTGCCACCATTACAGACCGCTTAAAAAATCGTTGGTGTCATGGTTTTGGCTTTGGCAAATGGGAGGTCAATCAGCCAGAGCTCAAGGAACCCCTGACAGCCTTTGGAGGAACCCTGGCTGAGAATGGCTGTTCTTGAGAATGCTAGGGGTTCCTTGAGCAATTTCTGTATTCTCACTGACACTATTGATCTTTTTAATGCATCTATATAAGGGGGTAATTTTTCCCAATGACCACAAGTTTAAGGACCAATCCTCCCACTCACCACAGTAGTGTATCATGAATTGTAAATGTAGCCATTTTTAGCAGGGGTTCCCCGACACTAGAAAGTTAATTTAAGGGTTACACTGTGTTTGAAAATGTTGAGCAAGGCTGCTCTACATAATCTGCAATTCAAACGTCCAGCAAAGGAGTGGGAGCTCTCATAATGAGGACAACCATGTGCAAAGATGAGCACTCAGTGCAGAGGTCTCACCAAGTGAGTCTGAGAGATATCAAAAATTGTCAAGTGGGACAACTCTCCTGCATGTACCAAAAACTTAAATATCTGCTATGGGTGGACTGGCCCTTTTATGTGCAGCACAAATAATCTTGATAGCGCCACACTGGCAACCATAAAAATGTATTTTTACTCTAGTCTTTCTCCCAGCTAGGGTTCTGTGGAAGCCTGGTGTTCCTTCAGATGTTGCTAGGGGTTGCCTAAGGAAAGAGAAGTGGCAGACTGAACATTGTAGTGCCCCTTTACTTTGGTGGACAGTGTAGGCAAAAGATCAATGTATTTATTTCATTTTAATGATTATCACTAAAGATAATTGTGTTATTTTTATAGAGCAAAGGAAGGGAGAGGGGTTAAATATGTCCCTTTTATTTTATTTTTCTATTTGAACCCCTTTATAACCCACTGGTTAACAACCTTACCATGAGCTGTGGATATCCTCTTTAGTGAGGCTTCCTTAAGACCTGAAAACTTCAATGGGTTTCTCGCCAATACAAAGGTTGAGAGGCTAATAGTGTCTGTTGATCTGGGATGTGTTTTTTATAGAAATTACAGGAAAGATAAAATTACACCAGTCAAATGTATTTTTTTTTTTCAGTAAAGAAAGCCAGCAGGGATATGTTTTTTTGTTCTTTTTTGTTTTTTGTTTTTTTTTACAACATGCTCATTTTTTCTCTTTTTTTTTTTTTCTCTTACTGGTAGATATGTTTCCTATATGGGGTCAGCCAGTATCATGAACCTGTTTTCTTCTCCTCCTTGTAGATCCATGGCTGTGGAATGAAAGTCAAGTGTGTCAGTGGCTCGTTTGGGCTGCCAACGAGTTTTCCTTGGAGACCGTTAACTTCCAGAAGTTCATCATGACTGGTCAGGAGTTGTGCAGTCTAGGAAAGGAGCATTTCCTGGAGCTGGCCCCAGACTTTGTGGGTGACATTCTCTGGGAGCATCTGGAACAAATGATGAAAGGTAATTAAAAAGACGTTTAAACAGTTCCGGGAATGTTTAGATGTTCACAAGCGATAAAAACTGTCATCTCCAAATAAGATCTCTTCCCTTTAAAGGGAAAATGCCATTCACTTTGTATTCGTCCTTTTACATGATCCGTTGAGATTTGTTTTACATGTAAATATGGACAGACAATAAACCTTTTAAAGGGGTCTACCACTTTCACTAGGAAAGTTGAAGAACCTGTTTGTTGCAGAAGGGCTATGAAGCCACCTGTCATTCTTGTACCATTAAAGGGTTGCCCAACATACAATTTGCATAAATGTGACCATAAAAAGTCATTCCTCCAGAGACTATTGTAAGAATAATGTCCATTATCAGGAAAGACTTCTTCATAACTACACTTTATCTAGCTAATAAAGTTAGCTAGACTTCCATCAAGCTAAACTTTGCACATCTCCTGCAGCTTTGGTCCAGATGGGAAACAACGGTTGACAAATTTGGTACTCAAACTGGAAAAAAAAATATTCCTGACCCAAGGGCTGTCAAATTAATTAGACTTTAGTAAATATTCCCTAAAATGTGTCTGCCTTGTGTATATTTTCAACACTGATCTGTGCATTTTTTATTTTCCTTTCCTATAGAACAAGAGAGAGTACAGGACCAGTATATTAATAATTCCAATCAAACCCAATGGGTGAACACTGACTCATTAAGTAAGTATTTCTTCTTACAATTTATTTTACAAATCAATGGCTATTCGACAATGTGTTTTTGTAATTCGGTATACTTGCTGTTGTTGCTCTTGAGACTATTGTGGACCTTGTTATTATAATGATCTATAGTATAACTTTATTTCTGCCAATCCGAATTCATTTTATCCACTTTTTTTTTTTTTTTTTTTTTTTTTTTTTTTTTTTTTTTTTTGCTAAGCCTCTCTTTATATATACAACAATCCTGATCTTTTTATTTCTATATTTCCTATAGATTTCAACATGGACCCCTTGCATTGTGGCTCTCAAGTGCACAGCTACCCCAAAACTGAAATGTACAGTGACATATGCCCAGTGCCGCAAGTGCCAAATCTCCTTCCGGTCAAGCAAGAGTATCAGAGTTACTCATGCATGAAGTCTATGGGCAGCAATTACTCCTCTATGAACCGGGACTATAATAGAAACATGAACATCTTACTGAGTTCCCTGAGCTCCGGTGAGTGTAGAACAATGATCTCTGAGGTTCAGGGCTTAATAGTATCATTGCTGGCACCTATTAATAATTTTCATCTTCTATTTTGAGACAAATGTATGCACTTGGAGAATGACTTGCACATGTGGGGTAATCTTGAGACAATTTAGAGGGAGTGCATAGTCTCCCCAATATTTTTAGCTATGCGTAAAATGGTCAGCTTGATGTAAGTAAGGTTATCCATACATGTTCAGGTTTTAAAACCATTTGATCGTGTATAATTTGTAAGTATATTTGTGCATGGGGGTAGCCATATTTTCCTGTTATACCTTCAGGCTTTGATTTGCATCTCTACATCATGGTTGCACTTTACTGCTCCTTCTCACAGATGACTCATTGGAAACCATGCATACCCCTTGTGGCTTAATGAAGTGGTGGCGCAGGATAGTTGTTGAGATAGTTGTTTAGAGTAATTAAACTGAGCCATTGAGAGTTCATGCTAACCTCTATACACACTTTAAGTGTAATACCATATCTCCTCAAGGTAGATGAAGGTTTTTGGATTCTCCTTCCTTTCAGCCCTAGTGACTATGGTCAGTAGGAGAAATATAGGGTGAATCTCCCAGTGTTGTCTTTAAAAAAGAACCAGGCTTTCGTAAACTCGTAAATTTCCTTTTATATATTGAGGATCGCGCTAAATATTTCCCTTAATCTTCTCCCAGGTAAATCTGTTGACATGGATTCTGTAGACAGCGGTACGGAGAGTTTTGAAAGCACAGACTCCCTATTACAGTCATGGACCAGCCAGTCTTCACTGGTGGACATGCAGCGAGTTCCGTCCTATGAAAGCTTTGAAGAAGACGCTAGCCAATCCCTGTGCTTGAGCAAGCCTTCCATGTCGTTCAAAGATTACATACAAGACCGGAATGACCCGGTGGAGCAAGGCAAACCAGTTATCCCAGCAGCCATCCTTGCCGGGTTCACAGGTGAGATAATTGAACATATCTTTAAGAGCCACTTGTCTCCTCTTAAGCTGACAAATGCCTGAGTCATAATCCGTTCCTTTGTCTTGTAAACCTTTTATTATTCTCACTGCTTGGGGTTTTTTTATGTATATCCTGAAAGTTCCAAAGGCAACCTCGAGGAAGGGAAGTTGTCTTAGATATATGTCTAAGCTAAAAAAGAATTCAGGATATCTCTGAAAAACATGTAGACTACTGCTGACTAGTACCACTGGGTCTTTCTGACCATCAGACCCTTCCCAGCGTCCATGCACAGATGCCGTATCTCAGCTCTGCATCTTTCCTTGCAGTTTCCCAGCTGCTTTGTGCCTCATGTACTCTCTCTCAGGCTCGGGCCTTGGTCTATCCTAACCTGGACAGTATGGTGCATATGAGCACCTATCACTGCTCCATTCACACACTGACCCCCTCGGGAGGGTGGGGCCCTGAGGTCTAACTCTGGGTCTCATATGAAGCCAGCACACACCTGTGCCATTAGTGTGCTTGCTCCTCACAAAATCTGGCATAAACCATCATATTAAACAGTGGCATGGACACGCCCTGCCACAATATATAATTTTATTTATTTATTTTGGGCAAGACCATACAATTTAAGAAGTGAGTTAGAAATTAAGTCTTGCACCTTATTAGTTATGCTGAAGTCCAAGACAGATCAGGTTATCATGCCCTATAACAGCTGTCCACTCTACAAGAACATTGGTGGTTGTTAATGTCCATTACCGCATTAGGCTAAACCATGGCAATAAAGGTAGTTCTATAATCTTGTTCTTATTGTAGCGTGTCTATAGATTCCTGATTGGTTGCTGTGGGTACCTGCACATTGCCCATTGCTTTTAGAGAGTCTGCACAATATAGTTGATGCTGTATGTGATAACCATGTGTTTCGCTTTATTTTCAGGGAGTGGGCCTATCCAGCTCTGGCAGTTCTTGTTGGAATTGTTGACTGATAAATCTTGCCAACCTTTTATCAGTTGGACCGGGGATGGCTGGGAGTTCAAGCTCACTGACCCAGACGAGGTTTGTGCCTTATCTTTCTACAGGCTGATTAGTCGGCCATTTTCAAGATATTCAGTATCGATTAGAAAGTCTAGAGTCTTCTCCATGTTTATCTTGGCATGTTTCTGAACTTTGATATTGAACATTTCTAACGATTGGAAGTGCTCCATACCACACCTCAGATTGATCAAGTTGATTTTTTTTGGGGGGCTATGTAGGGCCATGATTAGAGTAAGGCCTTTCTGTTGTTTACTGGATTGGTTTACCTTAAACCTGCCATATGCGGCTTAAATTTCAATCCATTTCTGCAGAAAATTGATTTTCTAAGTTCAGTTTGAAATTTGAATCGTGGTTGGCCCCATCAGCACCACTCAGCTCAAAAGTGTTGATTTTCCAATTGACTTTTATTGGTGGAGTCAGGTGGAAAATTCAGCCAAACCGTGTACTCTGATGGCTGTGGTTGCCAGCAGGAGAAATCCCTTCTTTCATGCTGTTTAGCATGGATGGGGGTAGGGGGAGTCCTCTATTAGATTTCTCTTGTTCAACCCACAGGCTGAACAAGAGAAATCTATACGTGTATGTATAACTTTTTGTTGGATATCAAAGGAGAAAAAATGTGAAGGCTGCATAAAGTGAGCTGGTGACTTTTGTAAAATTCCTCCCGTCTTCTACATCAAGCTCAAGCGATGGTTTCTCATTAAGAGCTATTGCAGATGAAGTGCAGGAAGGTGAGACCTTACTACAGTAAATTGGGATAAAATTTCACTTGTGTCCAAATGGCACCAGATCCTCCATATTTAGCTAAATTATAAATACAAACAAGCTTTTTTAAAAACAAACTTATTAAAATAATTTGCACTCAAAAAGGCTAATTTCATAAAGTTTTATTAATCAAGAACAATCTTTATATGGATATTTAGAAAAAATACCTGTGTGGAATCCTTTTAGCTTTTGTACTGAGCCCAAAGAAGTCTAAAGGGAAAATCTAAACCTTTTAAACCAGTGATCTCCAAAATGTGGCCTCTTGCTTGCTTTTATCTGGCCCTTGGGGCACTATTTCATTCCCTGATTCCAACATGAGGCATAATTCCCCTCACTGACACCACTGATGGGGCACAATTCTTACCAATAAGACCAACTATGGGACACGATTCCTCTTAATGACGCCAACAATGGGGTACAATTTCTCCCACTGACACCAAAGACGACATTGTTTTTTCCCACCGACATCGGCTTCTTTTCTACTCCCACAGTCCAAACCCCCCTAAAGTCTGAAGGACAGTAAACTGGCCCTTTGTTTAGAAAGTTTGGAGACCCCTCCTTTTAAACAATAACTCCTTCATTATATACAGTCAAATCAAGCATGTTTTGCAAATCTTTTCTCTTTCTCCTGCTGTTCTTTTGAGAGCTTTCCCGGCCTCAATGGTCCTGCTAGTTCTAATTTCATTATGTTTCCTGACCTATAAACTGTATGTTTTTTGCATACGGAGTTGTATCAAAGACCTTGCTTTAGATGTGCCTGCTCCATAGACTATTTTAATGATTGGCTGTCAAGGAGCACCAACATCTAAAGATATACCAGGGATGCTTTCTTTTGAAGAACATGAAAAAACCCTGCAGGTTCTCTTCCCCTTTGAACGTTTTATAGAAGACAAATGTGGTATAGAAATTATGATATTTAGGGCTGCTGGTATTGAATCCACCACAAGCTGCAATATAACCCTTTTAATTGTTTCCATAAAATTGCTTTTATTCATTAAGGGTAGCCATTTGTTACTATTCTTTTGTTTTAACCTGTATGCCTTTGGTATTTCCAGGTGGCACGGCGATGGGGAAAAAGGAAAAACAAGCCTAAAATGAATTATGAAAAGCTAAGCCGGGGTCTGCGATACTACTACGATAAGAACATTATCCACAAGACATCTGGAAAACGATACGTCTACCGGTTCGTCTGTGATCTCCAGAACCTGCTGGGTTACTCTGCGGAAGAGCTACATGCGATGCTAGGCGTTCAACCGGACATAGACGAATGAGCAGAAGCTCGCGGAACAATGGCTGTGAAAACTGTGAAAAAGAGATGACCAATTGTTTGTTCTTTTTTTGGTCGCATTTGATGGGCTAGACTGTTTGAGATGAAGGAACTTTACTTTTGGGGGTAGTTTTTTTGGGACCTGAAGGGACTTTGAGACGTTTCGGAGAAGTGTTTGAAGCTCTGGATGTACAGAGGTCCCACAAACGCTGCTTAGGAACACAGCCCATACTTGAATAAAAAATTGCACAGGAAGCATGTACTTTTTGTAAAAAAAGAAATTCAGTAAATCAACAGGGAAAAAAAAAGTAATTTTCATTCAAATGTTGAGCAAGCGGGAAGCTTGGGTAACTGTTTGTTTTAATGCTGTATAAAAAAAAAAGAAAAAAAGCCACCACTTTAATTCCAGCTGATGCGCGGTTTTGGAGAAAAAGCGCACTTTACCACCTAATATGTGTGATTTCTTCATTCTGAGTCCATGCACTTTCGTGGACAATTCAAACCATTTCAAGCTGATTGTAAATAATGTGTTAATTTTTTTTTATTTACATTATTATTATTTTTTTGTTCCAAAAGGAATGTGTATATTATTTGAATTTTCAGATATGTAAGATATTATTTTTTTTGTTTCAGAAATATAATGGCATTTTAAATGCTTTTGCTTTATTTTTTTTTTTTTTTTTTTTTTTTTTTTTTTTTTTTTTTTTTTTTTTTTTATTGTACATCTGTTCACTACATAGAAGTGTAATTTGTGGTCAAGTAAAGGAATCCATTCCACAGCAATTTAACCTTTGGCAAGAAGCACCAGATGGCAGCTGGCAGTGTTGCATTCTAGTTGCAGGAAGGTGGCATTACTTTCAAAGAAAGCTAAATGGGGTTTTGGCCACATGATCAGGAGATGACGACTGGCACTTGCTTTGTGACAGATTTCCCTGGTTACATGGATACTTACTGTAGTAACTCTAGTTGAAGAAGGCCCAGAGCAGTGATCTGGAAGGCCTGGCAATTATCAGATGGTGTGTAAATATTTAGAGCAGTCATTCTCAACTAGGGCTCTCTAGAACCCCATGGTTCCCCCAAAGGTTGTTAAAGGTTCCTTGAGCTGTGACTGATTGACCTCCCGACTGCATAGTTCGGGGGCCAACACCATTTGGCAGAACCGGTTGCATGTTGCTAATCTGTTTGAAGCAGCCATTTTCAACCAGGTTTCTGTGGAATCTCAGGGTTCATCCAGAAGTTGCTACAGATTACTTAAACTATGACTAACTTTCCATGTGATGGTGCCTACATAGTTCTGGGTCATCGCCACTTGGCTGAACCAGTTGCCTGCCACCAGTGATCTGCTTAAAGCAGCCATTCTCAACCAGATTTCTGTGGAACCCTAGGGTACCTCCAGAGGTTGCTAGAGGTCTTGAGCTATGACGAACTGATCTCCCACCACCATCACTTGGCGGATCCAGTGACAAGACACCAATGATCTTCTTTAGCTGTCTGTAAGGGTAGCATTGTGACCCACCACAGTAAAAGGGACTTTCTTCTCACTGACTACCAATGTGAAGAGCCTATTTCCCACTGAGACGTGACCATTTTTAGCAGGGTTCCTCTGGGATTAGGAAATGAAAGGCTTGTTTAGAGGCTCTTATGAACTTCCATGGGTTAATCTCATTCAGCCCTGGTTGAGCAAAGTATAGAAGTTCTCTGTAGCCTTTATACACTGGCCCACCAATACAGAGACCAGATACTTTACTTGACCTAATAGATGGCAACAAATCAAATATCCTTCTCACCAGCCAGGCTGGCAAAATATGGGCCAGGTGCTCATAGTCCACAGAGGTGCCAGAAAACATGGCAAAGTTTTTGTTCTGTACATAAAACTTGCTTCCTACACCACCGGGACTGCCCTGGTCTAGGCCCAAAACTATTCGTTACTAAGGCAGCCATTGTGTGGTGGAGAATAAGCTAATGCAGGAAGTGCCTATAGCAATCAGATTGGGATGACTTTTCTCTTTTTCACCAATTTTGCCAATTTCATATTACTTTACTGAAAATTTGTTCTAGCGGATATACCCCACAGCCCATCCAAAATGTTGCTAAACTGATATATTTTATTAATGTAAATATGAACAATGTCCTCGGCTTTAAAGAGTTGCTACTCCAGGAAGTCCTAAATGATTAAAAAATAAATGGTTTAATACTAAAATCTAATTGTTGGGCCTGTGGTAGAAAATGAAGCATCTCTAAGGCAATGACCGCTTTTGTGCCGTTCTACACAACCACCCCGCTAATTGCTTTTTCATAATTATGCTTCTGGTTGGCAATTAGTAACCTTCTTCAGTGCAGATACTGCCACAGCTCAAAATTAAAATCGATATGAATAGTTATTTTTTCTGGTCCTCCTTTTTAAAATGATTTCCTCCTCATTTTCTTACTGCCATCTGATTTTTTGTTTTTTTTTTTTTGTTTTTTTTTCATTGGATTCTGTATTTTCTGTGCATCTTGCCTCCCTTTCATAGTTGTGGAGGATTTTGTGTAGCAGCTATTTTTACTGCAAATTTAATATACTGGAAATGTATGTATATTGTTTTATTGTTTTTGTTTTTTCAGAAGGTTGTATTTTTTAACAAAAGTGCCTTGTAAACTGAAGCGTATATTTCTGTACAAAAACAGGGCCATTACAGATGGACATGGATCTGATTCTAATTAAACTCTTTTGGGAGGATTAACATTGTCATGTGCTTTTTTTATTTATTTATTTATTTTCTCTCAGCCTGTTACTATAATTTCCGGTCTGAATTATTCTGTTCCTGTAGAAATTATATGATTCACATTGCTGACATTTAGTTTCTTGCCTACAGAATAAGATGCAGGCATAAATAAACCTTTTGGGATCCATAGCAGAATAAAGAAGTGTCTGGCTGTCCTGAGTTCACATTAAAGCGGAACTAAACCCTCCTATCGTTGTCAGCCAAGGAAGCTGCCATCTTGGCCTCTGTTTAATCTTCACCTGCCATGGTGCTGCACATGTGATCAGCTATGACACCAGCCATTGAATGGTTTGACAGTTTGGTTGAGAGCATAACCAATGTGACAGTAACTGTTTTTTTTTTTGTTTTTTTTAAAAACCTGTTAAATTGATTCGTTTAGCTCCATTTTAGAGACCAAATATTACCTGAGAAGGACAATAAAGCTCATTTACCAAGAGAGTTAAAGTGATATTTACCACTAGCTGACTGCCCTATAGCAGTTTTACTGCTAAAGGGCACCTGCTCTGCACCGCATCACGTGTGTGTGTGTATATAGGTGATCCTGCACTTCCGCCTGCAGAGGGCGAGTGCGCTGCTGGCGGGCTGCTTCTTTTGTGGTTATTCACAGCAGAAGCTTATCTGCGGGTGTCGGGCACCCAATATCATCGGCCAGAGACGGAGAACAGAGATCTGCCTATGTAAACAAGGCAGATATCTGTTCTGACAGGAAGAAAGGGATGGATTCTGTGTTCCTTCAAAACGGGGAATAAAATCCATCCCTTCCCTTAGTAAAAGCAGCACATACAGTACACAAATTTTACAGGCTAGGCGCACAGTTAACCCTTTGATCGCCCTAGATGTTTAACCCCTTCCCAGCCAGTGTCATTAGTACAGTGACCGTGCATATTTTTAGCGCTGATCACTGTATTGGTGTCACTTTTCCCTGCAAACTATCAGTTAGCTTTGCATACTAGCTCATTATGAAGTACTTACCTTGGAACAAAGCTGTTGCAGCATTCTTGGCACACTTCGGTGACCGGCGACATGCTTCTTCCGGGTCAGCGGCTCCGGCCAGTCACAGCGTGGACTCCAGTGCTGTGATTGGCCGGAGCCATGCTGATGTCACTCCCACGCATGCGCACGGGAGCCGTTAATTACAGCACATTTACTGAAGAGACGGCACCCTGGGCCACCCTGGGGGCCGATAATTCAGTGCGCATGTGCCGATGACACTGGCACAGAGTTGACAACCACTTTAAGGCCTGGTTCACACCTATGCATTTTTTTTTTTTTTTTTTTTTTTTTTTCAGTTTTGCAGAAACACACTATAGTTCATTTAACATGGTTTCCTATGGATGTAGTTCACATCTGTGCATTTTATGGAAAGGGCCAGGGTTTTTTTTTCTGGTTTTTGGTCCCATAGACTTCAATGGATCAAAAATTTGTATTGAAAAACGCAAAATGCACCTGGAATATGCAAACTGCAACCTGCATGGGTGTGAACCAGGCGTAAATGTGGTGGCTGCATTAATTTTATTTTTTTTTTTTTTAGGCTTTATTTTTACCTGGTGATCTATTCTAGCCAGTAACACACTTCCTGTCATAGGGTATCTCTACTTTGGACAGCAAAATTGTCATCCTGGGGAGAGGGTAGTGTTAGATGCACTAGTGGATTTAAATTTACTTTATGAACAAATTAGAGCTGAACTCCAGCTAACACTTTTTAACCTTGTGGTGCCAGCCGCACACATATATGCAGCCGCTTGGCAGGTGGGCCTTAACGCTGAGTGACCGCATATATGTGACCCTGTTTAAAACAACTTGCCATACTGAGAGCGCGCTTCCAGCACGGCAGCCGGCGGCTATCAGTAAGCTCCTGATGCATACTTGCGATCAGGAGTGTTCCGATGATGTGACAGCCAATCACAGCGGTCACATGACCCAAATGCCCTCCTCCGTCTCCTGGCATTTAGACCTTAACCACTTGCTGGTCGGCTCCTTCCCGCGAATCGCTGTAGTTGTATGGCGGCGCTGGAACTCACTATTGTGGACGCGCGCGCTCCCACTGATCATCAGGGGAACCAATCAGCGGGCGGGGTGGACTCCATGTCCGCTGGCCTCCCACGATCGTTCCCCGCAGTGACAGAATGGGGATCTGCCTGTGTAAATAAGGCAGATCTCCGATCTGACAGGGGAGATCACACAGATCCTGTCTTTCTGCTATGCAGGCAGCCCATCCCCCATACAGTTAGAACACACAGTGAGGGAACATATTTAACCTCTTGATCGCCCCTGATGTTAACGCCTTCCCTGCCAGTGTCATTAGTACAATAACAATGCATATTTTTAGCACTGATTACTGTAATAATGTCACTGGTTCCCAAAAAGTGTCAAAAATGTCAGGTGTCTGATCTGTCCGCCACAATGTTGCAGTCTCGCTAAAAATCGCTGATCGCCGCCATGAATAGTAAAAAAATTATAAAAATGCCATACATCTATCCCCTATTTTGTAGACCCCATAACTTTTGTACAAACCAATCAATATACGCTTATTGCGATTTTTGTTTTTTACCAAAAATATATATTTTTTGGGATATTTATTATAGCAAAAAGTAAAAAATATTATTTTTTTTTTTCAAAATGGTCAGCCTTTTTTTTGTTTATAGCACAAAAAAAAGAAACCGCAGAGGTGATCAAATACCAGCAAAAGAAAGCTCTATTTGTGGGAAAAAAGGACATAAAATTTTTTTGGGAACAACGTCGCACGACCATGCAATTGCCAGTCAAAGCGACGCTGTTCCGTATCACAAATTATGGCCTGGTCTTTAAGGGGGAAGTCCTTCCGGTCCTTAAGTGGTTAAAGGGCCAGGAGGCGGTCGGTGCTTTTCTTTTTTTCTTTTGGTTTTTAGGATAAAGTTTTTACATGAATGAATAAATGATGGCCATTACACAGTTTCTCACAAAAGTGACTATACCCTTCACATTTTTGTAAATATTTTATTCTATCTTTCATGTGACAACACTGAAGAAATGACACTTTGCTACAATGTAAAGTAGTGAGTGTACAGCTTGTATAACAGTGTAAATTTGCGGTCCCCTCAAAATAACTCAACACATATCCATTAATGTCTAAACCGCTGGCAACAAAAGTGAGTACACCCCTAAGTGAAAATGTCCAAATTGGACCCAAATCGTCAACATTTTGTGTGGCCACCATTATTTTCCAGCACTGCCTTAACCCTCTTGGGCATGGAGATCACCAGAGCTTCACAGGTTGTCACTGGAGTCCTCTTCCCCTCCTCCATGATGAGATCACGGAGCTGGTGGATGTTAGAGACCTTGCGCTCCTCCCCTTTCTATTTGAATAGCCACAAATTACCCCAGACACACTCCAAAATCTTGTGGAAAGACTACAGGGCAGTGGCGGCTGGTGTTTTTTTTTTTTTGGGGGGGGGGGGGGAGGGGGTGGCAAACAACCACCCACCTAGCCGCGCGGCACTAACAACCCCCCTGCCTTCTTCCACCGGTTGGTCCAGCACTTACCTGGATAGATAGTTTCAGGTAGATGGGAGGGGTGTCATCCAGTGCGGCGGGGTGTGGGCAGCGGCTACAGGCTGGTGGGTGCGGGCTCCAGGCTAGTGGGTGCGGTCTCCAGGCAGCGGCTCCAGGCTAGCAAGTGCGGGCTCCGGGCAGCGGCTCCAGACTAACGGGTGCGGGATCAGGGCAGCACTTCCAGGCTAGCAGGTGAGGAGTGCAGGCAGCGTCTCCAGGCTAACGAGTGCAGGATACGGGCATCGGCTCCATGCTAGCAGTGCTGGGTCTGGGCAGCGGCTTCAGGCTAGTGGGGTCTGGGCAGTGGCTCCAGACTAGCGGATGCAGGCTCCGGGCAGCACTTCCAGGCTAGTGGGTGAGGAGTGCGGGCAGCGTCTCCAGGCTAGCGAGTGCAGGATCCGGGCATTGGCTCCATGCTAGCAGTGTGGGGTCTGGGCAGCGGCTCCAGGCTAGCGGTGCAGGATCTGGGCATCGGCTCCATGCTAGCAGTGCGGGGTCTGGGCAGCAGCTCCAGGCTAGCGGGCTCCAGACTAGCGGACGCAGGCTCCGGGCAGCGCTTCCAGGCTAGCGGGTGAGGAGTGCGGGTAGCGTCTCCAGGCTAGCAGTGTGGGGTCCGGGCAGCGGCTCCAGGCTAGTGAGTGTGGGCTCCAGGCTAGCGGTGCAGAGTCTGGGCAGTGGCTCCATGTTAGCGGGTCCGGGCAGCAGCTCCAGGCTAGTGGGTGCGGGGTCTGGGCAGCAGCTCCATGCTAGCGGTGCGGAGTCTGGGCAGCAGCTCCATGCTGGCAGGTGCGGGGTCTGGACAGCAGCTCCATGCTAGCGGGTGCGGGATCCAGGCAGCAGCTCCATGCTAGCGGGTGCGGGGTCTGGACAGTGGCTCCATGCTAATGGGTGGGGGGGTCCGGGCAGCGGCTCCAGGCTAGTGGGTGCGGGGTCCAGGTTGCACGTGAGCGATCGGACCTCGGCGACGGGTCAGGGGTGTGGATAATCGTACCTCGGTGACGGGCTTGAGGAGTGTGCGATCGGACCACGGCGACGGGTCTGAGGTGTTACGATCGTACCTCGGAGACGGGTCTGGGGCGTGGGCGATCGGACCTCGGCGACGGACCTGGGGCGTGGGTGATCGGACCTCGGCGACGGGCCTGGGGGGGTGGGTAATC
>BLSH010450330.1:932677-954162 GCA_018402905.1 Glandirana rugosa | reverse complement strand
TTTCACTGGGGGACTGTACGGTGTTAACTGTACAGAAAAAAAACCCCCCCCCTGGTCCCATAAATCTCCCAGGTCCAGGTGAAGGAGAGGACCGCAGCGTCTCGGCCTTCCTTCAAGTGGAAAGGGGGAGAGAACACTGTCCCCTGCTCTACTGTCCTATATATACTATATACAGATATATATATATACCCGCATGTGTGTTTGAGCTTTGGGGTGCACAACCTAATGCAAAAGGCTGCGCACAGCTATGTTTGGCAGCAATCACAATATACCCAATATACCCAATGGAGGGCCACTGATATGAATTTAAAGTGGAGTTCCACCCTATTAAAAGTCAACAGCTACAAAAAGTGTAGCTGCTGACTTTTAATAATTGGACACTCACCTGTCCCTCGCTCCAGCAATGCAGCCGCCCGCATCGTCGCTCTTCTCCTCCTCTTCCGTATGGCGCTGGCATGACAAGTATGGGCACGCTGTGATTGGCCGGTGTATCTTCTGGGACCTTTGACGTGTCCCAGAAGATCACCGAGAGAGAGGGGGAAAGGTGAACTTCCTTCCGGCTCTGCGACGCCAGGAGAGGAAGTGGACCTGGACCCTCTAAATACCCTGGTCCCCCCCCCAAAAAAAAGACATGTCAATTGTGGCATGTCAGGGGGTCACTTTCCCTTAAAGGGGAAGCTCCACTTTTGGGTGGAACTCCACTTTAATTTCCACTCCTTTTATCACTGTATTTTATTCCTGTATTGCGCTGATTATGTTTTGGTTTCACATTTCTTTTGGTGGTATTTGATCACCTCTTCGTTTTTTATTTTTTGCACTATAAGCACAAAAAAAAAAGACCAACAATTTTGAAAAAAAAACTAATTTACTTTCTGCTATAAAACGCATCCAACAAAAAAATTGAAAAAGCTCAAATTTCATCATCAATTTAGGCCAATATGTATTCTGCTACTTATGTTTGGTAAAATAATCCCAATAAGTGTGTATTGATTGGTTTGCGTAAGTTATAGGGTCTACAAACTATGGGATATTTTTATGAAATATGTATTTTGTTTTATTTCTTTTTATACTAGTAATGGCGGCGATCAGTGAATTTTGCAGGGGACAATCTGACACTTTTGACTCTTTTTAGGGACCAGTGACACTAATACAGTGATCAGTGCATAAAATATGCACTGTCACTGTACTAATGACACTGGCTGGGAAGGGGCTAAACATCTAGGACGATCAAAGGGTTAACTGTGTGCCTAACCAGTGTTTTTGTGTACACAGTGTGCTGCTTTTACTAAGGGATGTGCTGGATTTATTCCCTGCTTTGCAGGGAAACAAAATGCACCACATCCCTGCTTGTCAGGACGAAGCTCTTCATTGTTTACAGAGCTCCTACGTCCAGCCTCTCTCCTCACTGAAAAGCAGGTGCCGGTGGTCATCCATTGGCCGGCAAGCGCTGATCGGCTTCTGCAGGGATTAATCAAAGCAGAAGCAGCGCTTGCCCCCCCTACCCGGAGGTGCAGAATCACATATACTGTATATACAAGATCTGCACATAACAGTTGCCCTGTAGCCGTATATTAGCTATAGGGTGGTTGTTAAGCGGTTAAAGTCTTTCTTTACATCAGAGCCCCTCCTACATCAGGTGCGTGCGGTAGGAGTAGAGCCCCTCAGGTATGAGAGATGCGTCCCTACATTGCTCCAAGCTGTAACTAGAGCTGCACGATTCTGGCCAAAATGAGAATCACAATTTTTTTTCTTAGAATAAAGATCACGATTCTCTTATGATTCTCGGGGCGTAACATCTTACATATACAAAAAAATTGGGCTAACAGCACTGTTTAGTTTTTTTTTTTTAAAGTGTCATTTTTCCAAAAAAATTGCGTTTGAAAGACTGCTGCGCAAACACCGTGTGACATAAAATATTGCAACAACCGCCATCTTATTCTCTAGGGTCTCTGCTAAAAAAAAATATACAATGTTTGGGGGTTCTAAGTCATTTTCTAGCAGAAAATACTGGATTTTTGTTTGTAAGCAACAAATGTCAGAAAAGATTTAGTCTTTAAATGGTTAAACTGAACTCTTCTATACACTGGAGTTCATTCCTTTGATCATTTGAAACATTGTATCTTTTTACTTCTTTTATCAACTTGACTTGGCAGTCTGCACAGATAGGAGAGACTCAAGTCTCCTACTTAGAAAAAGATTCTTGGGGAGGCTTCAGGCGACTTGCATTGACTTCTATTATAGTCAAGTCGCGCTGAGTCGCTCCGCAAGTCGGACTCCATTAACTGCACTGAAAATCACGGTAATATGTGATGGAGATCGCAGTGGGGGGGGGGGGGAATCGAGATTGCGATTTTATTACAATTAATCTTGCAGCTCTAGCTGCAAAGCATGCAATACGGATCATTCCTGGAGTTCAGCTTTCACTGGTACTATATATATAGACTTTCCCAGTCTGAGCTCTGCTGTACAGGGATTGCAAGAGGCTGATAGCAAATCACATTCCAGTATGTGAACGGCTTGCACTTACATGTTTATTACACAATGTATGTGATGATGAATATGAAGCTTTTCTAATTCAGCTTTAATTCACTTATATCAGCAAATAAATAATAAATTCCACTTGCTACACTAGCCTGGAGTTTTCCTTTAAGTTGATCCTCTTGGTGTCAGTTTTGCTGCAGAGGAACCTTAATACCTTTTATCATATGAAGTCATTACTCCCATGTCCCATTAACCATGTAAAATATGACAGTCTGCTAATGGCCATGTTAAGCCTCGTACACACGGGACAATGATCGTATACAACAGGTCGTACTAACGACCATTGTATGCAAAATCGATCGTTCGTATGCGCGATTAGAACAGCCGACATACGACGGTCGTACAAGGGGAGTTGTATGAGCAGAGTAGAAAACTTGGTCGTACCAACAAGCTCTCATACGACCGTTGTATCGTGTGTACAGAGCAGTTGGTACAACAAGTTGTATTGTGCAAAACACACATGCTCAGAAGTCAGGAACGGCCGGACACTAATTATATGCACCTGAACATTCTTTCTGTGGTCGTACGATCGTGTAGTGCAGTCAGTATGCAAGTTACATTATCCAACATACGATTTGAGACGATCGTAAGTAGGATCGTCGTCCCATGTGTACGAGGCATAAGTGTGTCTCCAAATGATAACCAAGGCATCACCAAATCATCTCCATGATTCATCAAACTGCTAGAGAAGGACATCAGTGAGCCCGGGTGATGTCACTGAAATCACAGTGTGATAGTGAATGGGACATGTGAGCCGGCTTCAAGCTTCAATCACAACTGTAATCTGTACAGTGACCAATGAATAGCAGGATTAAAAACAATGCATCACCCGAGTGGCACAATACATAGATCATGGCCAATGACAGGAGTCATCAAGTGCAAAACAAAGCCAAGTAAAGCAACCTACCAAGTAACCTGTTTACTGTCAGCAGGAACATAAATCGTAACCTTGTTCTGACAAGTGGGTTGTTAATGAGGCAATGAAGAATCATTGAATCAGGAGAATCACTGAGTCAGCAATTTACCTTTATTTTTGTTTTTGGGGTTCTGTTGTAATCAGAGGAGCAGTGTTTGGTCTGTTCAGGGCCTAGCAGGCTGGGAGTTTGATTGCTTCCTCCTGCCTCTAGAAGAAGCTTCTAAAGTTTAGGGAGGCAGAATTCAAATACCTTTTTTCGTTTTTCCGGTGGTGGCGTCATGATTGATGATGGATCTACATTGGGGGACAGTTTTTTTTTTTATTTTTAAATAAAGGAATTGCCAAAATACCCGCAGAACTTTTTTCTTTTCTGGCTGTGGCGTCCTGATTGACGATGGATCTACATCAGGGGGACGCACGGACAATTTTTTTTTTTTTTAATAAAGGAATTGTCAACAAATTTTGTACTGTCTTTATTCACGTTTACACTTTTTTTTGGTGAATGGGTACCCCATACTCATTCACATAAGATGGGGCTGGGATCTGGGGGCCCCCCTTGTTAAGGGGCTTCAATGTTTCCAATAAGCCCCCCACCCGCAGACCCCCACAACCACAGCCCAGGGTTGTTGGGAAGAGGCCCGTGTCCCCATCAACATGAGGACAAGGTGCTTTGGTGTGGAAAGGGCAGGGCCCCCCCTGCCCCAAAGCACCCCACTCATGTTGAGGGCATGTGGCGCTCTCTCGCCCCCTCCCCTTCCTGACCTGCCAGGCTGCATGCATGGATAAGGGTCTGGTATGGATTTTGGGGGGGACCCTGTGCTGTTTTTTTTTTTTTTATTTAACTTTGGTGTGGGGTTCCCCTTACAATCCATACCTGACCCGAAGGTCCTGGGGTGCATTGGGAGGGACCCCACGCTGTTTTTTTTTTTTTTTCATAATTTTTAATTGTCGGCATGTTTCTTTTACATTCAGCTGTCAGCATGGAATCCGTTGACAGCTGATGAGTCATCCATTGTAAAGGACTCTGCAGCCAGCTTCTTGGCCCGCTCCTTAGCAAACAGCAATTGGGGTGGGGGGGCAAGGCTGTTTCTGAAAAATACCACATGTGATACTGCCAGCAAAACCCTGGTGATAAATATTGCATGTTTTTTTTTACTCTCTGTTCTGTTTGTGGACTTAAGAGCTTACCGCATGTTCTTTAACCACTTACCAACCGGAAGGTTTTCCAGCTTTAGGACCAGAGCACTTTTTGCGATTCGGCACTGCGTCGCTTTAACTGTGCGACGTTGTACCCAAACAAAGTTTGTGTCCTTTTTTTTGATCGCCTCTGCGTCATTTCTGATCGCCGCTATAAACAAAAGAAGAGCGACAATTTTGCAAAAAAAAACAAATTTCTTACTTTTTGCTAAAATTCCAATCCAAAAAAAATATAAAAAAACAATTTTTTTCACAGTTTTTGGCCGATTTATATATTTCCTCATATTTGTGATAAAAAAAAATCGCAATCGGCATTTATTGCTTGGTTTGCGCAAAAGTGGCCCCGTTTACGGATGATGAGAATTCATTTCTGGGGTTTTTTTTTATTTTTTATTTTTTACTAGTAATGGCGGCGATCTGCGATTTTTAGCAGTACTGCGATATTGGGGCGGATATGTCGGACATTTTTGACACTTTTTTGGGACCAGTGACATTTATTCAGCAATCAGAAATCTAAATGTCCACTGATTACTGTATAAATGTCATTGGCAGTGAAGGGGTTAACCTGCAGGGGGAGATCTAGGGGTTAATCGTGTTCCCTGGGTGTGTTCTTACTGTGGGGGGGTTGGGCTAACATGGGCTTGAGAGATCTAACTGATCCCAGTGACAGGGATCAGTAGATCACCCATGCCCCTACTAACAGAGCGGGGAACCGCCGTGTTTACATCGGCGGTTCCCCGTTCTTTCCCTGTGACCGCTCATCACGGCTTGCCGGCGGACATCGGGTCCGCCCGAGCCGCGGGCACACTCCTCAGGAGTGCCGCGCGCACGCGCCCCCTAGTGGCTGTTCGCATATCGCCGCCTTTTTACGGTGATTCGCGCTCAGCATCCCGACTGCCGCCGTGAAAACACGGCGCGCGGTCGAGAACTGGTTAATTGATATTTACCGGCACAGTTTTCATTTTGTGGTAAATAACGCTTAATCATTATTTTTTATTGTTTTTGTGTGTATTGTATTTTATTTACCGCATGCAATAATTTATGCAAATTAGTCATGTGAACCATTTTATCGCATGCGGTAAACTTTAGTGAATTGACCCCGTAATATCACAGATCTATACGATACTTCAAGATTCTAATATATTGTCTTAGACTTTTGAGAAATGATTTCTGGATTCTGACTTTTATATATGAATATATATTGATATATATATATTAATATGAAAAATCATAGGATTCTAGATTATTGTCAGTTGTTCTGAGATATTAGCTCAGAATTCTGACTTTGTAAATTCAGAAATCAAAAGCTGGTCATCCATGGTTAAAATTTAATTTGAACATTTGTAGAAAAAATTCCAGAACATTCTTTCTTGCCATCATTCAGTGAACAAATTTCTTTAGAGGGTCAATAAAATTTCCTTCAGACCTGCTAGTTCAATAGAATCCCGGAATATTAAACAGGTTTCATTACAATGTGTACGGAAACCACATGCCCTGTTAGAGATTTGTTTGAGAAAAAATTTCCATCTTCTTCATTTGAATTTTCTTGTCGCTACAATTGAAAAGGAGAGTGGATTTGATCCCACTAACCATTAGAAAATTGAATGAATGTTCAGAAAATGAACGTTTTGTACTGGGCTATGCCAAACTTTAGAATTCTCAAGTTTCTAACAGAGCTCTGGGTAATTATTTCAAAGTTTTTTTTTTTTTATAAATTCAAAATTTATATATCAATCATTTTTATTTAAGAGGAAAACAAGAATAGAAAACTTGTTTGATAAGCATACAATCTTAACGTTACCAACACACATATAACAGTGTACAGTTTTACATTATGGATAAACATATTTACGTTACTAGATCTTCAGTTGGGTTGATAATATAAGTCACAGCTCAACTGTTTTTTCTTTTACTGGGTGTTAGAAAAGTGCATTTCCTGGCCGTCTCCAGCCTCCCGCCCATGTTAACGCGCGCTTATTGCGCCAATAGCGGCCATTTAAGCAGGACAGCACCAGGAGACGGGTGCTGTCCGTTCTACAGCATTCCCGCACCTGTGACCCGGTATCTGTTCTAAGTGACTTCCTGTTCCTGTGACCCCAGCTACCCTTTGGACTTTGCTGCTATCTGCCTGCCCGACCTCGGATTGTTTACGACCACTCTTCTGCCTGCTCCTCCTGTACCTCAGCCGCCAGCCCCTTACCGACCCAGCCTGCACCCGACTACCCGTCTGCCTGATCCCTCTGTACCTCGCTGCCAGCCAGTTGCCGACCCGGACCGCACCACTACTCTTCAGCCTGCACGAGCATCTGTGGACCAGTATCAGTCACCAGAGACTTGTCCAGCCCTCGTGCCACCCTGTGCTCCGGAGCTCCCTGTCTGCACTACCAGGGGTTCTGGAACCAGGGCCGCAAGAGAGGTTGCCCCCGCATAAGCCAGACTCAACCACCAGGTACGTGACACTGGGAGAGTACAGGGACAGTTTTTGATGAAGGGGTGGAGAGGATAGACAAAGGGGTGGAAGAACTGTGTATATAAAAGCAAGGGTAGGATGGCATTAGAAGTAAAAAGTAAGAAGAGAGAAAATTAATTGAGATTATGACATCCTTATATAGAAACCGGTGTCCATGCTCGGAAGTATTTTTCTTCCTGTTTTCTAAGGCCTTGTTTAAAATTTTGACTTATTATCTAAAATATCTAAATCATTTTTCAAGTTGGCCTCAGAATTCTTGCCTGTCATAAGCTAGGTCCATCTACTTTTCCTATGTAATCTGGAGCCAGCTGGCCCCCAATGGCCAATAGCCCTCCAGGCCCTGTGTGCCCCTGCTGCTGCAGCTTCTTGAAATATGTGATGTGGATCCCTGGTGGCTGCAGGAGTAGGACATTCCATTCTCACCTGGGTGAGTTTAGCACCTTCCTAGTTAGGTTGCTAGGATGTTAGGTAAAGTTAGTTCTTTTTTTCCCCCCTGTAATCATTGGAGCAGCTGTTAATTTCTTTTGGCTGTTCTGAGTTTCACAGGCTGAAGTTTTGGTTGTTCTCCCCTGCCTTCTAGAGATCATAGGATGTTGAACAAGCCAAATGCACAGCATGAATATTTATTGTGCTGCAGTCAATCTCTGTGGAGGTGTGCCTAGTAGGTGGCTGAGGAACACATAAATAGTCTAAAGATGGGGCAGCCCTGTTCTAGTCCTTGTTCTAATCCTGTAGGATGTGTCCCCAGGCCTCTGCAGTTTGCTGCATGTTCATCGAGGTTCCAGCTGGGGCATAGCTGGGCTGCCTACTTCAAAGATCCTTTTCTGGAGTTAATCAAGGGAATTTCATCTAAGGACCTGGTCTGGAGAGCTCACTGAAGAGTGCCTGATGGAAGTTGGAAAGGGTCTGGCTGTCTTTGGGGCATTATGAGCATTAACTTCTCCCTCACTGAAGAATGTCCGTTGGATACTGGAAAGAGACACCCAGTGGTGATCCTGTGGCATTGTAAGTACTGACCTGAGCTCAGGGTCTTAGTGACTGTGTGCTTTTTTCCTTGGGTGAGGAGTCAGTGGTAGTTCTAACCAGGATAGCTTTTAAAAGGAAGGTCAAGTGTCCTCCTGCTATCATTCAGTAAAACTGGAGAATCCCATGTCACCCTACACGCCATTCAAGTTCATCAGCAATAAAAATCATGAAAAGACATCCCCTAGACCAGTGATGGCGAATCTTGGCACCCCAGACGTTTTGGAACTACATTTCCCATTATGCTTATGCACTCTGCTGTGTAGTTGAGCATCACAGGAAATGTAGTTCCAAAACATCTGGGGTGCCAAGGTTCGCCATCACTGCCCTAGACTGACTAATGAGCCAGAGTGAATTAACTGTTGCTCTGTGCCTGGCTGAATCTGCATGAATCTTGGGAAAGAACCAGTAAAATTACAGCGGCTCCTACAGGGGTGGTGCTATATGAAAATGGAGGCAGGGGGTAAGTCGGATTAAGAAAAAAATATTACGGTTTGGGTTGCGGGGAGGAAAACCCCATTTTGGGAGCAATGATTTTAATACATTTTACGTGTTGCCTCCTACCACATTTTGTGATGAGTTTTGAGTTCTCCATCAGAGTCCTGATGGCAATTTTTGTGCTGAGAAGCGTAATGGCTCAGTGAGAAGGCAAACCATAACTTGCCTTATTTATACAAAAAAAAAGGGGGTAACACCTCAAGCAAGCTGATTTTACTAAGACAGAAAACATGAGATTGTCAGCCTGCTCTGTCCTTACTTGCTCAAAATTGTCTGGAATGTACGGAGACAGCTGCAGGCTTTTACAGGCTCCCAGATCCTGGCAGTACAGAGTGTATCTCTGCTATAACAAATACACATAATACCATCAAATGTACATCTCTGGAGATTAACTGCTTTCTTATAATGACAAGACCCCAAACATAGAGGAAGACGGGATCATTGCCGCATTTCGCTCCCAATTCAGTATCGCTTGCGTCCTGTGCAGATAAGACGTGTCAAGTTATTTTGGCATCCAACCATGACGTGTGTTATGCAATATGATTCAGGAGGAGAGGCTGAACAGCACATGGAGAGACCTGTTATGATTGGCTGCTTAAATAAGATAAAGTAAAAATCACATTGTATCTAAACCCAATCACTAAACTCTCATATATGGCCAACAATCTGTAGACACCTGACCATCACACCTATACTATGTTACCAAAACTATGTAGTGTGGACACTGCTACAAATGACTGAGTTCAAGTGTTTACAATGAAGAGTACCGTTAAAGTGACACGAAAAAAAAAATCTATTCAAGCATGTATTCTCTTTTATTGCTCTCAGGCTCCTTCAAATCTTCAGATTCTTTAGATTTTGCTGCTGTGATCTGACTTAGAAACATAGAAAAGTGATGGCAGAAAAAGACTGAGTCCATAGAGCAGTGATGGCGAACCTTGGCACCCCAGATGTTTTGAACTACATTTCCCATGATGCTCAACTACACTGCAGAGTGCATGAGCATCATGGGAAATGTAGTCCCAAAACATTTGGGGTGCCAAAGTTTGCCATCAATGTCATAGAGTTTAACCGTTTTTTTCGTTTTGTTTTGTGTTAACTTTGTAGTCTAAGTATAGATCTATGTTTGTTCCAAGCATGTTTGAAGCCATTTACTGTTGACTGTTTCAATACCTCTGCTTGAAGTTTATTCCAAACGTCAACTACCCTTTTAGGAAAATAATACTTTCTAAAATTAGTTTTGAGCTTTCCTCCAGTTAGTTTGAGATTCATGTCCCCGTGTTCTTGATTTTGGTTTTATATTGAAATAACTGCACTCCTGAACCTTATTCACCCCCTTGAGGTATTTAAAGGTTTCAATCATGTCTCCCCTCTGCCTTCTTTCCTCCAGACTGTACATATTAAGTTCCTGAAGTCGCTCTTGATATGTTTTATCCCCCAGACCTTTCACCATTTTTGTTACCCGTCTCTGAACTCGTTCTATTTTATCAATATCTTTTTGTAAGTGAGGTCTCCAGAACTGGACACCGTATTCTAAGTGAGGTCTCACTAAAGATCTATATAGAGGAATCAGAACCTCCTTCCTCCTGCTGGTGATCCCTCTACTGATACATCCCAGAATTCTATTTGCTTTTCCCACTGCCTGGTCACACTGTTTGCTCATTTTACAATCATCTGAAATAAGCACCCCCAAATCTTTTTTTTCTGTAGTGCTGGCTAACACTGTGCCCCCAATGCTGTACTCTCTAAGCGGATTCTTTTTCCCTAGATGCATTATTTTACATTTAGAAATATTGAACTGCAGTCTCCACTGCTTTGACCAATCTTCCAGCAATGCCAAATCATGTTCCATGTTACAGACACCTCCAGGGATATCAACCCTATTACACACCTTTGTATCATCAGCAAAGAGACATACATTGCCCAGCAAACCTTTAGTTATATCACTTACATATAGGTTAAATAGAACAGGACCCAGTACAGAGCCTTGTGGTACCCCACTAGTGACTGCTCTCTGTTCAGATTTTTTTCTGACTACAGCTTATCCATTGCACTTGTTACATCATTCACTTTTTACCTAGCAAGTGGGAAGGGGTGAGTCTGTCCCGGGCTGCAATGCATGGCAGGTTCTCCCTACCTCCTCCCTGGCCAGGCGGTGGGTGGGGGGTGTCCTCGCATGCATCGGTGTCATGACCACACGCCCCACTCGTGACGCAATTTGACGCAGCGATGCCTGGGGGTAGTTATTCCATTGGACGTCTGGGCGTGGTTGGCTGTGGACGGATCTCCGGCGCAATGTGCACATGGGTTCTGTCTCCCACACCAGTCTCCTTAATGTATCCTGCATGACATTGGCAGGGACCGGTCCGCCATTGGGGGGTTTTCCAGGCAGGGCCAGCCAGCACATTACTTTCAGGTCGACACACCTGAGCAGTACGCTCTGCACACGCCCTACACCTGGGGTATTTATAGATAGCGCCAGCCAGCACACCACCTTCAGGTCTCACACCTTTGCAGCACTCTCTGCACACCTTACCCATTACTACTTGGTAAGTTATATCTTGGGGCTTTACACATCCCTGTACTATACATTTGTTTACTTCAGCGCCTGTTAGTGTTCACTCCGTGGTATAACGATCCTGCTGACCTATTCATAGCTTTCCCTCACCTTGGTTTTGTACTGCTAAACTGTTTTCCTCTATTCACTTTCCTGTGGTATCTTTCCATCCACTCCATTCACCTTTCTCCTCTTTGATATTGGTTTTCTCTGCCTTTTTTGATCTACCGCTCTCCATCCTTGGTGGTCAGCATGGACACTCTCTTCTGCTACTCTAACTTGTATTACCTACTATACCTATTTCTATACACATGTGCATGTGCCACTTGTGTGCGTGCATATGTATGTATATACATATTTATTATATTTGTTACATTTTTAGAATAGACTGGGATTGATGTGTCCTTCCATGTCTCCCTCCTTGGTACGGATCACTAATTTCAGGATGATTTCCACCCTGTGCTGTTTCCCTTGGTTGGGACGAGATCATCCCTGCCTCAGCCCCAGGTCAGACCCTGTTATGGCTCTCCCCTCTCTTCCTCTCAAGCTAGGCCAATTTTCTGAGCTGACATGTAAGTAGGAGAAACTCCCCCTATCCATGGTTGTACTTATTTTGTACTCCTTAATGAGTCGGATTAGCTCAACATCTCATTTATATTTATAGCCACTATAATTCACAGCATTGCCCTCCTGACGAGTGGCTATAAGCCAGGAAATGCATAGAGTTACATCAATGCGCATACCATATGACTTCTGCACTACTATCATGTATCTGCTCATGTATACTATTTTACATCATTCTTATGTGTTTGTATTTTATTCTACTTATTTTGTGTCATGTCAGCTCTTTTCAGGGTCTTTGATGGCCAGATCTCTGTAAATGATTATGTTGGCTACCAGTATGTCAATCTGTATACAGTATGTGAATAAAATATTAACTTTTTATACGCTTGTACTTTTGTTCGTATGTGGCATTTCTCATCTAAAGTCCCAGGACCAAATTTTCCTTTGTCTGTTCTGAGTGAACCCCATTTACAACCACACTCTGGGATCTATCCTTCAGCCAACTGCATATCCACTGAACCACCCAAAGGTTAAGTCCCAGCTTGTACAACTTTTGTATTAGATGGTTATGTGGAACTGTGTCAAATGCCTTGCTGAAATCAAGATACGCTATGTCCACAGCACCACCCTGGTCCAAAACATTGGTAATATAGTCAAAAAATTCAATCAGATTTGTCTGACACGATCTTCCCTCAGTAAAGCCATGCTGCTTTGGGTCCAGCAAGCTGTGTATTTTTAGATGATCAATGATCCTTCTTTTCAGGAGTGATTCCATTACCTTGACTACAATTGATGTTAAACTCACTGGCCTGTAATTAGTAGACTTGTGCATGGCTGAAAAATTCATTTGTTTTCGTTTTTCCCTTTCAGTAATTCGGCAATTGCGGTAATTCAGAAATTTGCGGTAATTCGGCAATTGCGGTAATTCGGAAATTCGTGGTAATTCGGCAATTGTGGTAATTCGGATATTCGTGGTAATTCGGCAATTGTGGTAATTCGGATATTCGTGGTAATTTGGCAATTGTGGTCATTCGGATATTCGTGGTAATTCGGCAATTGTGGTAATTCGGATATTCATGGTAATTCGGCAATTGTGGTCATTCGGAAATTCGTGGTAATTGTGAAATTGTGGTAATACGGAAATTCGCGGTAATTCACCAGTTGCGGTAATTCGGAAATTCGGCAATCGGAACAGGCATAATTCGGAAATCCGAAAATTCGAAAATAACAAAGAACATTTTGAATAATAACTAACGAATAAATAACAATTAAATTATAGGTATTGGAATTTCCTTGAAAATATGGCTGTCAGTGAGCTTAAATATGAAATTTATCACTAACAGCCATATTTTCGAGGAAATTCCAATACCTATAATTTAATAATTATTTATTAGATAGTTATTTCAAATATTCTTTGTAATTTTCGAATTTCCAAATTTTCAAATTTCGGATTTTCGGCTGTTCCAATCGCCGGATTTCCGAATCATCGCAATTAGTGCAATTGCCGAATTACCGCGAATTTCCAAATTACCGCAATTGCCGAATTAGATCAGTTGCCGAATTACCGAATTAGAGCAATTGCCGAATTACCGAATTAGAGCAATTGCTAAATTACCGCAAATTTCCGAATTATCGCAATTGGCGAATTACCACAATTGCCGAATTACCGCGAATTTCCAAATTAAGGCAATTGCCGAATTACCGCAAATTTCCGAATTATCGCAATTGGCGAATTACCGCGAATTACCACAATTGCCGAATTACCGCAAATTTCCAAATTAAGGCAATTGACGAATTACCGCAAATTACCGCAATTGACGAATTACCGCAAATTTCTGAATTACCGTAATTACCACAATTGCCGAATTACCACGAATTTCCGAATTACCGCAATTGCCGAATTACTGCAAATTTCCGAATTAAAGCAATTGCAGAATTACCGCAAATTACCGTGAATTTCCGAATTGGAAAAACTAAAAATCGGGGGAAATTCCGTCCGAATTGCCGAATTTTGCAAAATTCGGTAAAAACGAAATTCGAAAACTAAACGAATTGCACAAGCCTAATTGCTAGCTCCTACCTTGCTGACCTTCTTGTGCATAGGTACAATATTAACTGTCTGCCAGTCATAGGGAACTTCTCCTGAGAGAAGAGATTGATTGATTAAAAAGATCCATTAATGGTCCAACAACTATATTCCTGTTCTTGTTTCCTGATAGAGGGTGGCTACATTCATTCTCCATGTTCCCACAAAATGTAAGCCACCCTCTCTTGCTCTCTCCCAGGATGGACTATGTTAGCTGTAATGTGCATAGAGCAGTACACATGACTGCAACTAACTTGTATACCGTTTTTAGTGTCACTTCAATGAAAAACAGGTCTGCTTCCTTGCAGCTCCCAAACACCTAAACAAAATTAGCAGTAAAAAGCAAATAACAAAAATAAGCTAAAACATACCTCAATCCTGGCTTCTGGGACTCATGGGTGACAGCAGCATGCCTTACCACTGTCGCCTGCAATAGCTGTGCACGTAAGAGTGCATTCCAGCCCATTACAGGAGTACAGTCATTCTTGTGGGATTTCAAGTGGCCAGGAGGCTGGGGTAGGGGCTGTGCTGTCATCCACACCTCCCAGGAGGCCATGACTGAGGTAAGTAGCTTTTATTTTATCTTATTTCTTGTGAAATCTTTATTAATAAACTTTTATTTACAGCTTTTTTTGTTTGGGCATTCAGGGCTGGCAGGGAAGTGAGCCTTCCCTTTGCAAGAACTGTCCAATTTAAAGAAGAACTATAGGCACCTTTTTTTTTATTTCGGATAGAGTATGGGAGGGTTATAACCCCTGTCAGATTTTATTTGCCATCTGTGTCCCCATTACGGAGATTTCCCTTCACTTCCTGTACCATAGCCAAACAGGAAGGGAGAAACTGCAAATTATGCAAATTCCTTGGGGACCCCCAGGTCACTAGAACTAGTGTCCCCATTGGAAGATTTCCCCTCTGTTACTTTTCTGGGGACAACCCAAAATTTGGGATTTTTTTTAACTAATGATAATGGTAAACAAGACAAATAGAGAGGATGAATATCCTTAAAGTGGATGTAAACCCTCCATATACCCAGTGAAGTGAACAGCCTCAGATGATACATAGAGATTTATTTATTTATTTCGGGTACTTATATAGCGCTGTCAATTTACGCAGCGCTTTACATATACATTGTACATTCACATCAGTTCCTTACCCTCAAGGAGCTTACAATGTAACGTCCCTAACTGACATTCATATACTAGAGTAAATTTAGACAGGAGCCAATTAACCTATCAGCATGTCTTTGGAGTGTGGAAGGAAACCGGAGGACCCGGAGGAAACCCACGCAGGCACAGGGAGAACATGCGAACTCCAGGCAGGTAGTGTCATGGTTGGGATTGGAACCTGCGACCGTTTTTGAAACAAATCTCCAGTCCCTACATAAAGTTGTAGCACCCTCTACTTAGTTAGGTGCTAGAGGTGGGATGTTTGTGAGAGCAGGTAAATTTAGGCAGGCCTAGCTTCCCTAGGCCTGTTTGTTTTGATCTGTGTGGGCTGGGAGTGGCCCAGATTAGCAGCTGGTGACTCACAGATGGCATCTCTTCACTGTCACCTTCCTCTTGCTTCTAGAGGGTTCTAGAAGAGGAGGAGGGGAAGAGAGGTGGGGCTGTCTGGGGTGTCTCAAGGAGTTCTGACCAATCCCCAACTAGGATTGGCAGGGGGCAGGCCTCCTTGAAATACCTAGACTCAGCCCAGCTGAGGAAGGAGTTATGAAGAACTGGAGATGGAGCAGTAGGTTGTCAGGGCCTTTGAGGGAGCTCCCCAGTCTGGGGGGGTGACCTTGGGCCTGGGGTACGGGTGCAGGATGGAGCTCTTCTGGAAAGCAAGGAGGATCTGGTCAGGAGGCACAGAGAGGAACCAAAGAGGACAACAGGAGCTAGTGTTGCCAGGCAAGTCTCCAGGAGAGATCCACCGGTCGCGGCCAGGAGGGCTGGGGAGTGACAGGCACAGTTGGGATGACTGATGAGGCACACCTGAGAGGACTAGGAGTGTGCAGTCTGGGATGGGAGCAGAGCCAGCAGTAAGGACTGTGATGTCATGGGCAGTGGAGTCGGACAGCTGCAGCCAGGAGGGCTGGCAGGGTCTGAAGAGGACTGACTGGGAGCAGTAGTCCACCATAGAACAGCTAGCACTATAGACTTACTATAGACTTACTACTATTTTTGCTACACTAAAGGGGCCCGCGGTCCCTGCCTGCAAAAGGCGTTTGCTGAGGCCTGAATGAAAGTCAGTGTTGGGCCTAAAAATGGGTAACAGTCCACAAGCAAGAGATGTGCCTGAGCAGACTGGAGTAACTAAGTGTATATAGTTGTCCCAACTGATTGATACCCAATAAACCGATTGCTTGTTCTACTTGGCATCCCATATATACCTATCCCTATCCAAGTTCAAATCCCTCAATAAAAATACAAAAACAAGCACATGGACTGTTCATTGTCTCCAAGGTCATTGGGAAGTAAATGTCGGGCTGGGCAGGGTGACAGGTGGACCACAACTTTCAGCAGCCCCTACAGGGCTACCGCTACAAAGTATTACATGTATATCTGCTGTCTTCTTCTGCATATATCCTTTAGAAAGTGGAGATCATGTTAACATTTTTCTCTTCCTTGTTACCTCTGGGAGTGGATCATTGGAATACAGCAAAGACATCTGACTGGAGGAAAGGCACACACCCCCTCTCCTCATAGGCAAAGACAGAAAGCAATATGCAGGTGGCAATTTCACTGCTAATCTACGTCTATCACCCGTCTCGGAGAACGTGTGAGAACTTATCAGGCTGATAACAGAGCTACAGAGCAAGAGACAGCTGCAAGACTAAGTGCCTTGAAGAGAGATAAGAAAACACTGCAGATATATGTGCTCAGCTCAAACAGGTGTTCTAATCCCTCTCCATTCTATCCAAAACTAAAAAAAAAAAGTTTTGTGTTTATTTATATTCAATACAACAACATAGAAAGATATTTTAGACAATTGTGTGGTTTCGACCTTGTGACAATATCAGCTTTATACAGACATGGGTGAATGAGTTTGGGTGGAGAAACTCGGTGACCTGCACAGAGCCCTGACCTCAACCCTTCTCAACATCTTTGGAATTATTTTAAATGCCAATTGTGAGCCTGGTCTTCTTATCCAACATCAGTACCTGACATCACTTTTTTCTTTTTTTTTAGCTGAATGGGCAAAAATTCTCAGACACAATTCAAAATCTTTTGTAAAGATTTCCCAGATGAATGGAGACCAAAAAGGGAAAATTGCTCAAATCCATATAAATGGCCATATTTATGGAATGGGATGTCCAACTCATTCATATTGGTGTGGCGGTCATGTGTGCACAATATAAGGGTTGATTTACTAAAGGCAAATACACTGTACACTTTGCAAAGTGCAGTTGCACTCTACAACAGCTTGTTAAATGAGCAGAAGCTATGCTGACTTTCTCATCCAATCATGTGCAAGAAAAAATGCAGTTTTTTTTATTTTCCTTGGACATGATTGGATACTCTTTGCAAAGTGAAGATTTACCTCATTTACTGAGCTCTGGAGCAACTGCACTTGCAGAGTGAAACTGCCCTTTGCAAAGTGCACAGTCTATTTACCTTTAGTAAATCAACTCCATTGTGTTTAAGATTTAACATGTCAATACAATTTAAAAGTAATTGTAGGGATGCTCTGCCCTCTACTGTCCTCTTCTAGTATCACACTGTAATGTATAATGATGTATGTCACTTCCTGACTCTGGGGGTTGTTGGGGAAAAGATCCTGGAAGGAGAAAGTGGAGAGTGAGAAGGTCTTAGCCACATGTCCCTTCCAATACCAGTACTAATACCAGATCAGAAGTGATGATTGTTGCCAGATAACTAGCACTGCATTCCAGAATGGGTAGGTAACAGCTGCACCACCTTACAGAAGGACCCCAACGATAGCTGGCTAATACTGACTATTAGGCGCCACTACGCTGGCAGAGGGAGTTTTTCAAGCCTCTAAATACCCCTGCCTCTAAATGCCTGTAAATGCCTATATGTGCATGGACACATAGGCTAACACTGAGGGGCGTTTAGAGACAAAAAAAATGGAAGACGCCGCTAGAAGTGGTGTTTAAAATGCCCAGTGTGCCTGAGCCCTATAGAGTCGTGGCAAAACAGAGGATTCATCAAGCCAAGCGGCTCCTTCAGGGGTAGCGCTACATTTGATTTGATTGCTGATACATTTCTCAGGAAGGTAATCCCTTCTATTCACAGAGGCCCTGTCCTGGGAGGAGGCACTGCCAAGTTTATTATCAATCCCACTCTTCCACAGGTTCTGGTTCTTTTATTTTACCTACAGGTAACCATGTTTGGGGAATTCCATTTCCCATACCCCCCCCCCAAAAAAAAGAGGGCTACATACGTTTAAATATTTTTTAAATCTGCAGCTTTCATTTTATTAATATTTTATGATCTCACTATGAAGATCCTTGTTCAGGTATTTCCAGTTATGAGGTGACAATGCAATGACAACCATTACATTTCTACCAGTTCATTTCAAGGGAACAGTTAAGGAAACCGTGCTTTCCTGGAGTTCATCTTTAACAACATGATATATGAGGAAGTTTGCTAAATATTATTGCTGTAATAATTGACATTCTTGTAGACAAAGGCAGTAGTAGGGCAATGAGTGGGTGGTGCAGGTCAAGTTAGGGGAAGCTGAGGGTGTCCATTGAATGACATTTCAAGCATATAAAATTACTTTTAAGGTTTGTATAATGACTAATGAATAATCCCAGTGAAACAATGCAACTATGACAGCTGGAATGTCTACAGAACACTGACTACCTGTGATATGTACAGAGGGACTCTACTAAACAATAGATAGCAGTGGTTGGTCACGTGGACTTATTCTGTAGTGTTGAAGACATTGTGCTGCTCATCCAAGCAGCTTCCTCTGTTCTAATGGGTTACATAGGTTGAAAAAAGACACAATTTCATCTAGTTCTGCTAATAGAAAATAACAATAAAAATAAATAAATAAATAGAATAAATAAAAAAAGCTCCATATACAGAATCCTATACCCACATTCATCCAGAGGAAGGCAAAAAAAGGCCAATAAATCATGGTCCAATAATCAGCTAAAAACATTCCAGGTACAAAAAAGTGTGCAGTCTACAGTATTTTTTTTTTTAGAAAATAGCCAAAGCCTAAGTAAAAAAGGTGGACCTCTGCCAACATTCTGTATAAAAGGACCCTTGTTCTCCATGTGGAAGCCGCGGTCTATAGGGTATAACATGCCCCTCCGAGTCAGTCTCCAATCTGCAAAGTTCATATTCCCTACTGATTGGGGAACCCTAGTTCTGAAAATATGTACTGTTTGGGGGGTTTAAAAAAAATCTTCAGGTTAAAAATGACTTTTTTAATATATGTGCAAAAAAATGGTAACAGGACTTCACAAATGGCTTCATTTTTTTCCAGATACAGTCATTGCCTCTTACACTACTCCAGAGGATATGTATTATCCTTTAAGACAGTCCTTGTTTAGTCTATAGGCAGACATTCACTATTCAGTGCAATTAGGAAAATACACCCTGTTCCAAATTATTATGCAAATTCTATTTCAGCGTCACAAAGATTACATATTTTGTTTTTCAGTTTAACTCTGTCATGGATGGCATTTTGTCTCAGGGCTCTTTTGATCACTGAAAACAATCTTGAACACCCTGTGATAATTAGATTACCAGGTGAGCCCAATTAAAGGAAAAACTACTAAAGGAGGGTGTTCCACATTATTAAGCAGAGCACCATTTTCAAGCAATATGGGGAAGAAAAAGGGTCTCTCTGCTGCCGAAAAGAGTGAAATAGTTCAATGCCTTGGACGAGGTAGGAAAACATTAGATATTTCATGAAAACTTAAGAGTGATCATCGCACTATTAAGAGATTTGTGGCTGATGCAGAGCACAGACGGGTTCATGTAGATAAAGGCACATTGAGGAATATTTCTGTCAGATCCATGCATCGGATCAAGAGAGCAGCTGCTAAAACACCATTACATAGCAGCAAACAGATATTTGAAGCTGCTGGTGCCTCTGGAGTCCCAAGGACATCAAGGTGTAGAGTCCTCCAGAGTCTTGCAACTGTGCATAAACCTTCCATTCGGCCACCACTAACCAATGCTCACTAGCAGAAACGGCTGCATTGGGCAGAAAAATACATGAAGACTAATTTTCAAACAGTCCTGTTCACTGATGAGTGCTGTGCAACCCTGGATGGTCCAGATGGATGGAGTAGTGGATGGTTGGTGGACGGCCACCCTGTTCCAACAAGGCTGCGACTTAAGCAAGGCGGTGGTGGAGTCATGTTTTGGGCCGGAATCATGGGAAGAGAGCTGGTCGGCCCCTTTAGGGTCCCCAAAGGTGTGAAGATGACCTCTGCAAAGTATGTGGAGTTCCTGACTGACCACTTCCTTCCCTGGTACAGAAGGAAGAACTATGCTTTCCGTAATAAAATCATCTTCATGCATGACAATGCACCATCTCATGCTGCAAAGAATACCTCTGCATCAATGGCTGCTATGGGGATAAAATGAGAGAAAATCATGGTGTGGCCTCCATCCTCCCCTGACCTCAATCATATTGAGAACCTTTGGAGCATCCTCAAGCAAAAGATCTACAGTCAGGTCCATAAATATTGGGACATCGACATAATTCTAATCTTTTTGGCTCTATACACCACCACAATGGATTTGAAATGAAATGAACAAGATGTGCTTTAACTGCAGACTTTCAGCTTTAATTTGAGGGTATTTACATCCAAATCAGGTGAACGGTATAGGAATTACAACAGTTTGTGTATGTGCCTCCCACTTTTTAAGGGACCAAAAGTAATGGGACAGATTAACAATCATGAATCAAACTTTCACTTTTTTATACTTGGTTGCAAATCCTTTGCAATCAATTACAGCCTGAAGTCTGGAATGCATAGACATCACCAGACGCTGGGTTTCATCCCTGGTGATGCTCTGCCAGGCCTCTACTGCAACTGTCTTCAGTTCCTGCTTGTTCTTGGGGCATTTTCTGTTTTCGTCGTCCTACTTAAGACTTCACAAAGCCCGTTATAATAGACGAGTATAAGTCGGTTTACGAAGTCTTGAGTAACCTGCCGCGAAGTGTCACGTCTACCTGTTACTGGGTTTCGTATGACGCTTTCCTTGGTTTCTCAAAAAATTCCCTTTCTTCACTTTACAATACTTTACCGGTTCAGTTAGTGGACTGGACTTAGGCTAACTCGTACGTAAAGTGAACGACTTCTGTTTTGACTTCCCTTTTACGGGGTTCTTGTTCGTCCTTGACTTCTGTCAACGTCATCTCCGGACCGTCTCGTAGTGGTCCCTACTTTGGGTCGCAGACCACTACAGATACGTAAGGTCTGAAGTCCGACATTAACTAACGTTTCCTAAACGTTGGTTCATATTTTTTCACTTTCAAACTAAGTACTAACAATTAGACAGGGTAATGAAAACCAGGGAATTTTTCACCCTCCGTGTATGTGTTTGACAACATTAAGGATATGGCAAGTGGACTAAACCTACATTTATGGGAGTTTAATTTCGACTTTCAGACGTCAATTTCGTGTAGAACAAGTAAAGTAAAGTTTAGGTAACAC
>BLSH010450330.1:912178-926991 GCA_018402905.1 Glandirana rugosa | reverse complement strand
AAATGGAACCGCTTTGTCAGACCCCAAAGCCCCCTTTGGTCTTCGACAAACACAGTTCTTTATAGTCGTACCTGGTACTTTGGTGGGTGGTTATCTGAACCCCGAGCATTGATCTCAACTCGCTTGTGGACCTTCAAGCCCAAGACGACCAGGCAGGCTTGAAGCCCTGTTTCAGGCCCAGGCCCAGGCCTGCCTTGGGCTTGCTAGCGTGCCTGTTGCTTGGGGTAACTTTAGTTACCCCTGGGCTTGAAAATCCGTGTTTTTACCGACATCCTTTCAGGACCTTTCGGGGTCTCCCGACGTTTTCCTTCATTTTACCCCCATTCCCCCGTGCGATCGTTCGGGTTCCGTCCGGACCCGGACCCGGACTTTGTCCCGAAGTTCGGACGGACCAGCAGAACCCGAACTTCCAGGTGTTCGCTCAACTCTAGTTACGAGCCCCAAGTCTATTGGTGGGTGGTTTCATGGTCCATGCTGATATTTCTTGACACAAACAGCTTCTGGTTTCCCCCGAAACCCCAGACTGTTTCGCCAAGGTAAAGGCGCCAAGGTAAAGGCGGGCGGTCACACACATTTCCTGATATTTGAAATTCTTCCATGTATCTAACTGTTACAGCACAGAGGACCCAAAACCAGCTTTTTCCTATGAAGTGGCATGGGGGTTGTGTTATGCAGCAGTTTAATGCAAATAATTCTTGGTTAAGGTTCTAACTTCACTGATGACTTCCTTGTTATGATAGTGGAATGTACAGTGGAATGTTCTAAAAACAATCGATGGTTCCTAAGAAACTCAAATAGGTGAACGACCAGGGGCTAAGGAGATAATGTCACCTTATATGAGTCAGCTCAGAGATGTGTTTAACCCCTTCCCACCCAGCCCCAGCATCCTTTTAACAGGGTCTCAATGTCTAGGGGGCCAATCATTGTGATTGGCTGTCACAGTGGTCCCTTTGGCTCCCAATTGTTACTAGAGACCGGGTGCTCGGCCACTGTGCTGAGAAACCTTGGCTGCCCTTGGACACATTCATGTGGACAGCATAGTGATCTAGTAGTTAACACTTTCCCCTAGCAGCAAAAGGGTCCGCAGGTTTGAATCCCAACCACGAAATTACCTGCCTGGAGATTCCATGTTCTCCCCATGGTTTTCTCTGGGTATTACTCCGGTTTCCTCCCACACTCCAAAGACATGCTGGTAGGTTAATTGGCTCCTGTCTAGATTGGCCCTAGTATATGTATGAATGTGAGTTAGGGACCTTAGATTGTAAGCTCCTTGAAGGTAGGGACTGATATGAATGTACAATGTATATGTAAAGCTCTGCGTAAATTGATGGTGCTATATAAGTACCTGAAATAGAATAAAATAATTAAAGCCCACCCTCTTTTTATTACGTGAGCAGCACAAGGTTAACGGTGGCCATACAAACTTCAGTAAATGATCAATTGATTTTCCAATCTATAGTGGACAAATGATATGACACACCCCGGGAAGTGGGTTTCAATCAATAGATGGAAAATGCAATTATAAGTTATCAATTTCATCTGTTTTCCCCATGCAAACTCTTATTTGGATAAATCAAATTGCTATCATATTCATGTACGAATTTTAGTGTAAGGCAGGCCATAGACGTGCAAATTTCTTTCCTGCACCACAGGTTGCAGGAAAGAAATTCACACAATTCTTCCATCAACACAGACAGTGCTGACAGGGGAATCCCTCCTGCCAAGACATTGATAGGAGAAAGAGGTTTATTTTTGTTGCTGTAAGAGTCGTATGTGAATAGAGAATTTACTGAGTCCTACTTTGTGTATTGTCAGGGCTGCTGATAAGGCAGTACAACCAGTCCTGTTGTACTGAGCCTAGGCCCCATCAACTAAACAGGGGGGCCCTGGTAGGGTTGCCACCTTTTTTTCAAGTCAAACCCGACACTTTAGCGGCGTACAGCATTTTTTTCATAGTTTAAACTATACATGTATTTTGCTATTAAATTAAATTTCTAGTCATGCTAAAGAAACAAAAAAAGTAGGAAAATTTTGAAAAAAAAAAAGTTTTCATAGTTTTTTTTTTTATAAAATCGCATCTCCCTCGCAGGCAGTTCACAGTGACCTCTGCGAACTGCTGTGGGTGTCAATGCAAAGTTAATGGCACCCCCAGATCGGTTCATAGATCTCAGTGTGAACTGTGAATTCCGACAGGAATCAAATCGCATGGGTGTGAACACCCATGTGATCCGATTCCAGTGCGGGAGAAAAAGGTTCCTGCAGCAATTTCGTGCGAATGCTATGCGAGTTCAGCCATACAAACTGTATGGGTGAACTCACATCACACAGGCATTGCATGTGATCTGCACAGCAATGCGGTGTGAATCATATGCGATGTTTGTGTTTGCAATAGTGTGAACCCAGGCTCACTGATGTGCGCTGATGAGGCTGCACAGACGGACACTGATAGGCTGCACTGATAGGCACTATTGAGGCGGCACTGATAGGCTGCACTGATGAGGCTGTACTGATAGGTGGCACTGATAGGTGGTACTGAATGGCACAGAGATGGGACTGATAGGTAGCACTGATGGACGTTGTTAGGTGGCACTGATGGGCACTGATAGGCGGCACTGATGGCCACTGATAGGCAGCAATGATGATGAGGCACTGATTGACAACACTGATGGGCACTGATAGGCAGCACTGATGATGAGGCACTGATTGACAACACTGATGGGCACTGAAAGGTGACACTGGTGGGCCCTGATTAACAGTACTGGTGGGCATTGATTAGCAGTACTGATGGGCACTGGTAAGTGGCACTGTGGTGGGCACTAGTTAGCAGCACTGGTGGGCAGATGTTGGGACCGATGTCCCTTTAACAGAAGCCGTTTACTGGCTCTCTTCTTTTCTCCTCATGCTGTCAGCGTGAGGACAAAAAAAAAGCTGATACCAGTTTCTGTTTACTTCCGTGATCTGTGATCAGACGAGTCCAAAAGATTCAGCGATCACAGAGCACGCAGCCCGCTGAAGGGGACGCGCGAGCAGCACAATCATGGGAGGACGTCTATGGCCCTTCCTAGGGGAAGCAATGAAATTTATTCCATGCTTTTGGGACACAAACTCCATCCCTCTCCCCTGTCAGAATGGTGATCTGCCTTGTTTACATAGGCAGATTGCCGTTCTGACTTTCTGCCTGATGATCAGCGTCTCCCGGAGGACATAGATTACCCAGGTCGGCTTCTGCTGTGTTTAATGACAGCAGAAGTGAGCCACTGGCGGCACACTTGTATGCCCCCTACCCGGAAATGTCGGATTACATATATTTGCGTGATCCGGCACACAGCTGCCACCTTGTAGCAGTAAAACTGTTATAGGGTGGTAGACAAGCGGTTAAATTACAAACATATCTATACTTACCTGCTCTGTGCATTGGAATTGCACAGAGCGGCCACAAACCTCTTGTTCTCGGGTCCCCCGCCGGCGCTCCTGGCCCCTCCTCTCTGTTCAGTGCACCCACCGGAAGCCCATGGGGGCACTCGTGTGTGCTCGGCCCTGCCCCCTGCTCCCTAGCCAATGGCTCCCGGTGACCCAGCAAAGCCAGTGAGACCCGGAAGTGTGGGTAGAGAAGAGCTGCAGACGTGCAAGGTTCTGGATCAAATGAAGGGCTCAAGTAAGTAAAAAAAGGGGGGGGGTGAGGGGGGATGCTGATGATTACAGATTTTTTTATCTTAATGCAAGGAATGCATTAGGGCAAAAAATGTTTAGGCTTTAGAACCACTTTAAGTCATAACTCCTTCTCTTTTAGCGGTCAGTACTCAGTAAACTTCGCAAAGACGAATCCTGTTACATAACAAAGTTTTCAGTGTCGGTGTGCGAGGTCTGACAGATAATATCTTGGCAACGTCCATGTAACATGTATATGGCCAGAGATGCCTTCTATGGAAGAAAGGAGACATTTGCATAGAACAGGGCGCGGCGCGGTAGGCGCTCGGCTTACTGGAATGCTGCGTACTCTCGCTCTGCCCTGTGGCTGCAGTGATGTCAATGCTAATCACAGATTGCAAACCTCCGAACATACAGAGATTGCATCACAGCCATGAACATGTGTACAAGTCAGCAATTATCATTTACAATGTAGTTTGTAAACCGCAGAAAAAGGTGACACGCCCCTTATAACATGGCTACACTTCCCAGCACAATGCTGGGCCCAAACAAACTGCTAGAAATTTGCCTCAAGGCTTAAAGTAGAATTAAAGTCAGTCAATAAAAAAACTCATTAAATAAAAGCTTTACAACTGAATGCAATTTAAAAAGTTGGTTGAACTCTTTTTCTGCCAGAGTCGGTTTTTGTTTGTATTTTTTTTTTTGTGTGCACAAGGTCCATAAAGACATGGATGAGCGAGTTTGAGGTGGAGGGAATTGACTGGCCTGCACAGAGTCCTGACCTCAACCTGATAGAACACCTTTGGGATGAATTAGAGCGGAGACTGTGAGCCAGGCCTTCTCGTCCAACATCAGTGCCTGACCTCACAAATGTGCTTCTGGAAGAACGGTCAAACATTCCCATTGACACCCCTAAATCTTGTGGACAGCCTTCCCAGAAGAGTTGAAGCTGTTATAGCTGCAAAGGGTGGGCCAACTCAATATTGAATCCTACGGACTAAGACTGGGATGCCATTAAAGTTCATGTGTGTCTAAAGGCAGGCGTCGGTTACCAGCCTTGCACTTACCCCATCTATGGCACCGGCAATACTTCCGACGGGTAGCGGCTTCCCCTGCGTCTCCTCCTCGGCATCTGTGAGTCTCTTCCCTCCTCCTCCTAGGCCAATAGGATCACTTCTCCTTTTGGCCAACTGGGAAATGGGTCTCAGGATTGGCCGAGGGGAGAATTAGTGTCACAATAGCGAATATTTATTCGCTACTGTCACACAACTGGGTGCTCTGCAACCCAAGCCCACCTTTTTTTGAAGCCTCAGGCTGTAATCACACGCTTCAAAAAAAAATAACCCCATTGGAATCCATGCTTCTGGCGCCCGCATGTAGATTACGACGCATTGATAGGGGAGCAGCGCCCCTGCACTACAGACCGCCAGTGTATCTGACCCTAACCAATCTCTGGAAGGCTGACCCAGAAGGTGTGACTGCAGAGAAGATAAATGTTTTGGAGGGGATCTCATTATTATTATTATTATACAGGATTTATATAGTGCCAACAGTTTGCGCAGTGCTTTACAAAATGAAGGCAGACAGTACAGTTACATCACAATTTGGTACAAGAGGAATCAGAGGGCCCTGCTCGTTAGAGCTTACAATCTAAGAGATTAGGTTTCTCTCTCCTGGGGTCTTTCCCCCTAGGAGGCAGTACCTAATGTGTGTGTTCCGGGGATGTTACTGCTGCTAAGCCTCAGCAGGTGCCATATCCTGGATGCCCGGAAGATACTACCTGTAGGAACAGTGGTTCTCAACTCCGGTCCTCAGGACCCACTAGCAGGCCAGATTTTAAGTATTACCTTGGGGAGATGCAGACTAGAATTCTGCAATCACTGAGCAACAAATGATATCACCTGTGATGTATTTCAGTTATCCTGCAAACCTGGCCTGTTGGTGGGTCCCAAGGACAGGAGTTGAGAACCACTGCTGTAGAAGCTAGGATGGAGAGGAAAACCTGAGATTAACCACTTGCCGACCGCCGATCGGCGATTGACGGCGGCAAAGTGGCTCGTTCCCGCAAATCGCTGTCATACGACGGCGGCTGCGGGAACGTGTATAGTGAGCGCGCGAGCGCGCGCCGCCGGAGGCGCGCCCGCGCGCTCACTGTGTCCAGGGGGGGCCAGGGAGCGGGTGCGGCGGCTTCGATTGCCGCCGGCCACCCGCGATGCCCCCCCCGGAGTGAATGAGCGGAGGTCCGTGTATGTAAACACGGACCTCCGCTCTGTGTGAGGGGGAAGGGCTGTGATCACAGCCTTCCTTTACGTGAAGGCTGTGATAACTTCCCTTCCCCTGTTAGGGCATCCCCCATACAGTTAGAACACGCCCAGGGAACATAGTTAACCCTTAGAGTGCCCCCTGCAGGTTAACCCCTTCACTGCCAATGACATTTACACAGTAACCAGTGCATTTTTATAGCACTGATCGCTGTATAAATGCCAATGGTCCCAAAAAAGTGTCAAAATGTTCCGCCATGTCCGCTGAAATATCGCAGTACCGCAAAAAATCGCAGATCGCCGCCATTTTTAGTAAAAAATAAAAAAAAATTAAAAACCCCAAAAATGAATTCTCATCATCAGTAAACGCGACCACTTTTGCGCAAACCAATCAATAAACGCAGATTGCGTTTTTTTTTATCGCAAATATGAGGAAGAATATAAATCGGCCAAAAACGGTGAAAAAAATGTTTTTTTATATTTTTTTTTTGGATTTGTATTTTAGTAAGAAATTTGGGTTTTTTTGCAAAATTGTCGCTCTTTTGTTTATACCGGCGATCAGAAATGACGCAGCGGTGATCAAATACCACCAAAAGAAAGCTCTATTTGTGGGAAAAAAAGGACGCAAATTTCGTTTGGGTACAACTTCGCACGACCGCGCAATTGTCAGTTAAAGCGACGCAGCGCCAAATCGCAAAAAGGGCTCCGGTCCTAAAGCTGGAAATCCTTCCGGGGCTGAAGTGGTTAAAGAGTGTTGCAGGGGAGCTGGAGAGGTGCTTCCACCTGGACATTGTGACTAGGACCTTTTGCTCAAAGTTCCAGGTTTGAGGGTAAGACACCAGAGGTTGTTGCTGCTCTCAATGGGTCTCCGGTTAACTGGCTGTCCAGTTACAGCAGTGTTCCCCAACCCAGTCCTCAAGGCCCACCAACAGGTCATGTTTTCAGGATTTCCATTATTTTGCACAGGTGATTTGATCAGTTTCACTGCCTTAGTAATTACCACAGCCGTTTCATTTGAGGGAAATCCTGAAAAGATGACCTGTTGGTGGGCCTTGAGGACTGGGTTGGGGAACACTGAGTTACAGGATCTCTGATTCAGAAAATATGTTTTTTTTTTAAATGAACATTTTAGTATGTGCAAAATAATAATAAAAAAAAAAGATGAGAGCGGAAGGGTTAAAGTTGGTTGGGAAGGATGATTTCTCCTGTGCTCTGAGGATGACTCTTATCTGTAGATAATGCAGACCTGGGGTATAATTGACACAATTTACACACCCTCTCCTCCATAAACCCTGACGTGAGTAATTATTCCTGGCCGTGTTCCAGCTGTACCATGTATCACCCTGATTCACTGCTCATTAGGACCTGAGAACCTGAGCAATCCTTGGGTGGATGCAATTAACACTGATTACATTAAAATGGATTTCAGGTCATTAATAACTGCCAGTGAAGTGCAATGGACAACTTCAATCTGTTAGATAGAAATCTCATGGGAAATAATTACTGGTGATATCAAAGTAGATGTACACCCAATCACTAAAATATCATAAGGTCTTTAAAATGTTTATTTAATTTTGATCCTTTTTTAAAATCTGCAGCTTTCATTAAAAATGACACTTTGTGATCCTGCCATGAAGGCACTTTCTACTGCAACATGCGCATCCAAGCCGCTGCCTCCTATGTAATGCCTGGTGAGCCTCAAGAACACAGCACTCAGCCTGGGAAGAGTCTGTAAACCCAGTGGCGGCTGGTGCTCAATATTTTGAGGAGGGGGGGGCGTTCTCCCACCATGGGAGACGGACATCACCAACACCAACAACCCCCCTTGGGAGACAGACAGATGAGAAGGCGGAGGGCCTCCTTACCTTAGTCCTGCCCGTGATGACACCTCGCTCCAGGGCCATTTCTTCTCCTCCCGGCAAAAAAGGAAGTGGGTCCTGAGACCCCCTGGCCAATTGGAGAATCAGGGTGGTGGGTGGGTGGCCACCCACCCTTTTTTGAAGCCAATTAGAACCTCAGGTTCTAATCATGTACTTAAAAAAAACCCCATTGGAATCCATGCGTCCAGTGCCCTGCATGTAGATTAGGGGCCGGGCTCATGGATTAGGGGGGCAGCGCCACTGTGGAGCAGTCGCCACTGTACAAACCTCCATGTACAATCCATTCAAAAAGGGAGAAAGCCTGTTGCCATCAAAGTCAGCTAAAACGGCATTATATTATTGCAGGTGAACAGCAGTCAAAAACGCTTTTTGGTCATCAGGCCTTAATCATGTGTTAGAAGAAATAACTTGTTGCCAGCAATTCTGGCTGTTTCCGCGGTGGTGCGCGCACTCCCGTGTGCGTTCGCACGCTCCCGTGCGCGCCCACGTGCGCGCCTGTGCACGCGCCGTAAACGGCGCCAAACGGAGCCTATTTAAACCCAGAGACTCCTGCATTGAACTGCTGCTCGTTCTACAGCGTTCCAGACCTGTGGGCCACAGCTCCCCCACCTGTTCCTGTGTTCATCTGTTTCCTGTTTGACACGGCTTGCCTTGACCTGTTGTCCGCTACCTGCACCGACCCCGGCTTTCCACGACCATCCGCTTGTCTACTCCTCTGTACCTCCGCTGCCCGCCCGTTAACTAACCTTTGCCTGGACTTGACGATCCGCCTGCCTGATCCTTTTGTACCTCTCTGCCTGCCTGTTGCTGACCCTGCCTGTACGACCCCTCTTCTGTCCGCACGACTTCCTGGAACCTCACTACAGCATCAGTGACCATCCAGCCCTCGTGCCATCCCGCACTCTCGGGCCTCTGTCTTCACTACCAGGGGTCCTTGAATCGGGTGCGCAAGAGCGGTTGTTCCCTGCACAAGACAGACTCCACCGTCAGGTACGTAACACATGACTCATCTACTGCCTCTCAGTGGTTCTCTTGCATTGTCACCTATCAGATGTGCCCCAAGTGGAGATTACAAGAGGTTGTGCTATCCTACCTTGCCAATCCAGAGAAACGAGGTGCAGCCGAAGCTGCAGTGAGTGCAAGTAAACATAAAGTGGCTGATGGAGGCTGGAGGAGATCAGCAGCATCGAGGTGCAACAAAAGAAGAAAAAAAAATGAAAGCTGTATTTCATGACCAAAAATGGCAATTGTTTATGATACACAGGGTTTACAGGTGAATTCCAGATATGAAATTTATTGCATAGTTACACTGCTCCAGCTTGGTCAATGTAAGTATGCTTATGCCATACCTATGGAATCGGAGAATCGCTAAAGTTTAAGGTAAAGAGCAAAGTTCTTAGTTATGTAACAGCCAATCAGAATTAATTTTACACCAATCTGACACCTGTAAGGTGAAATCTAATTGGTTGTGTTAGGGATTCTTCACGTGGACATCACCCCTGTTTTTGCACTGAATAAGGCCAATATCTTGCACTATACTGGCTCACATTTATAAATGTGTCTCACACAGTCTGAGCTGCCCACACCAATTATCTAGATCAGGAGTCTCCAAACTTTCAACAAAGGACCAGCTTACTGTCCTTCAGACTTTAGAGAGAGTGGACTGTGGTCAGTGGGAGTAGAAAATGTCCTGTGTCAGTGGGAGTGAACATTGGTATATTTTTATTACCAGAGAAATAATGTCCCATCGTTGGTGTCAGTAGAAGGCCTCTGGATGTGCCCAAAGAAATAGCTGATAACCCCCACCAAATGTGTCAACTAGGGTTCAGCATGGGTTTGGTCCAAATGTAGGTTCAGAATCAGACTGAACCCAGAAGCAAGCTATCACTCCCACTAAATCATCGCCCAATCAACCGCTGTGGAGATGCTCATGACATCATTGTCCTAATATGGTCACATGGGCTCACAGCTTGCTGTGACCAAAACCATATTCACCCCTATTGTTAATGTATTCCTTTATATCAGCCTTTATCAACCTCTTTACTCCAGAAGAACCATTTAAATAATTTTTGGAGGTTAAGGGACCCCAATTCATTGGAGATCTGTAGGAAAAATGCCCTCTTTACCAAGGTGGTCAAAAAGAAAGCTAAAAATATCATCTGTGTCATACAGCTGGCTCTTCCATTTGGAATTGGCCCTGGCACTAAGCAAGCACCATTGAATGGGAGGTCAATTAACTACAACTCCAGGAAACTTTAGCAACCTCTGGAGGAACCTTAGGGTTCCATGATACCAGGGGCGTTGCTAGGTCTCCAAAAGATCTGGGGCTAGAGAGCCCATAGCAGTGAAGTAAAGAAAGTTATATGCTTGAGTATATATATATATGTATAAATATAAATATTGTTACATATCTGAGTGCGGATCCCCCTTACATCAGGGTCCCCAGAGAGCCCCCCACTTACATCAGGGTCCCCAGAGATCCTCCGCTTTGAATGCTGGGTAGGGAAGGAGTCGTGGCTGTGACGTCACTGGTTGCTAGACACTAGGCAACTCTAGCAACCAGTGACCAGGAGTAGAGTCAGGTGTAGGTGAGGGCGGCGCCAGACCCAGCGCTGCAGCAGCTCAATCTGCCCCTGCCTCTTGCATTCCGGACTGGGACATACCTGCTAATTGCAGAACTGCACCCACCCGGTAAGAGACTCGGGGCTATGGGCCCCAGACTCGGGGCTATAGCCCCAATAGCCACCCCCTAGCAACACCCCTGCATGATACTCTGGTTAAGAATGGCTGCTTTATATACTGATATATGAATTATATATAACTGATGGAAAAAAAAGATGGAGCTGCATAAAGCAGGCTAGAAAAGTAAGTGACATGTAACTTGTCAAATAATGTCTACCATTTGTCCCTCCAACCAGTTTTCTCCTTGTAGCTCCTTCCTCTTCCTTTTAGCCCCTCAGAACACCAGAGCCAATCACGCTAACAACTTTATTCAATAAAAGATTGAGAATATAATATTTTCACATAATTGCTCACATTTTCAGCCAGCTACCATCATTTGCTCTTTATTATTTTTTACATTTCCTGTAGAGCTCTACTCTGGGGATGATCTATCTCCCATGGGCTGGTGAGACAATACCTCACTGGATATTCCACCAGTACATCTCTGTACACGGTGTGGTCTAGTTACAAGATGCATGAAAAATATATAAACTAAAATCTTCCGGAAAAAGGTATCATATTTAGATATATCATTTTTTCTCTCCCCCTCCCCCGCTCTCAGTCTCTCCCTGGTGATAGATATTTTGTTTCTTTCTCTCATCTAATGATTATTATGAATACATGTAATTGTTTTTTGTTGTTCTGCAAATTATACTCATATTTATATTTTGTTCTTAGAATCTACTTTTGTGATCATGTACATTTAAGAGGTCCTGAAGAAGCGGTTATTTCCATGAAACGTGTTGACCCTAGTTCCTCATCTCAACAAACAGCCATGTTTGTTTAACAAACCAAACAAACAAACACAAACAAACAAACATGTTTGTAGTGGATAATATTTGGCTGGTATCAGTATGCAAGCCATGACAATTTGATACGTGTTTTTAAATATTTTATTGTTTAAAATAAAGATTTTGTACATATTTTTTTCTTACATAACTGTACTTGTGTGATCACTGGAGGGGTATTTAACCACTTGCCGACTGCCGACCGCAGTCTGACGACGACAGAGTGGCTCGTTATTGCAAACCGCCATCATATGATAACTAGTGCTGTGAGCGCGCGAGTGCCGCCGGAGGGGCACTCGCACGCTCACCTGTGTCCGGGGGGGCCAGGCAGCGCGTAGGGCAGACTCGATCGCCGCCGGCTACCCGCGATGGCCCTCCCGCAGCGAGAGAATGGAGGTCCATGTAAGTTAACACGGATCTCCATCCTCATAGAAGGAAAAGGGCGATGATCACAGGTTTCCTGTATATGAAAGCCGTGATAATCCCCTTTCCCCAGCCAAGCCAGCCCCCATACAGTTAGAACACACCCAGGGAACACAGTTAACCCTTAGAGCGCCCCCTGCAGGTTAACCCCTTCACTGACAATGGCATTTACACAGTAATCTGTGCATTTTTATAGCACTGATCGCTGTATAAATGCCAATGGTCCCAAAAAAGTGTCAAAATGGTCCGACATGTCCGCTGCAACATCGCAGTGCCGCTAAAAATCGCAGATCGCCGCCATTAATAGTAAAATATAAAAAAAATAAAAACCCCAAAACGTGACAACTTTTGAGCAAACCAATCAATAAACGCCAATTGCGCTTTTTTTACCAAAAATATGAGGAAGAATATAAATAGTCCAAAACCGATGGAAAAAAATGTTTTTTTTTATTTTTTTTGGATTTGTATTTTAGCAAAAAGTAAGAAATGTGGGTTTTTTTGCAAAATTGTCGCTCTTCTTTTGTTTATAGCAGCGATCAGAAATGACGCAGAGGTGATCAAATACCACCAAAAGAAAGCTCTATTTTGTGGGGAAAGAAGGATGCAAATTTTGTTTGGGTACAACATCGCACGACCGCGCAATTGTCAGTTAAAGTGACGCAGTGCAGAATCGCAAAAAGTGCTCTGGTCCTAAAGTGGGAAATCCTTCCGGGGCTGAAGTGGTTAAAATCCCACTGCCTACCTTTTGTTGCAATATATTTAGTATAATAATAATAAGTTACATACTGTATTTTATTGAGACATAATATGCCTTCATATGTCCATTTTTGACACAGTGTAAAGCTCTTCCTTTCTATACTTGTCTTTTTCTGCAATCCTTCAGTAAGTCAGTTCATTTATTATTTTGAAAATCTTTGTTATAGGTTTGTTTGTTAACTCCATTTTTGCAGGAAAAAAATAGCAAAAAAAAATAATAATAATACAGCATATGCAATTGTGACACAAGCCATATTGTAATTGGATGATAATAAAAATGACCTTTGCTTTTCAATCTGCAGCTCTGTAACTTCCTGTAAAATGCAATGCAATATGGCTACCTGGAGGTGTTCTGTACACAGATGGGTGTACAAAACGCCCCCCAGAAACATAATTTCCTGCTTGTGAGATTGGCTCACTGATTTCCCCAGAGGTCTACACTAAGATACAAGTCTGATTTCAGGCATCCCCTGCAACAAAAATGTCATTTTTGGTGAGATACTCACAATAGGAAATCATGTCTAAAGGGATGCAGACATTGCAATTTTCCTCATTAGAGCCTTGCAAGTGCAGCAGCTGGTTGATAATTATGAAACCACTCCCATTAGATTCACTTTGCACATGGACACAGAGAAACAAACCGTGATTTCTTCAGAATAACAAAAGGTAGGAATCTGCAACAAAGTTTGTTCAAATCCTTGCAATGCACATAAACCACCCAGAGGGTAATGTTTTTTTCTCAACAAAAGTGGAGTTACTCTTTAACAACTTGCTGACTGCCCCATAGCAGAATTACTGCTACAGGGTGGCCGCGCTGCACAAAATCACTTATATATACACATGTGATCCTGCACTTCCAGGTGCGAGTGTGCACCGCCGGGGGCTCACTCCTGTTGTGATTTTACACAGCGGGTCCCGCAGACCCGATGTCTGACAGCACCCACTGATCATTCTGTACACAGGTAGAATGGCAGACTTCCGTTCTGTCAGTAGGAAAGGCATGGATCCTGTGTTCCTGTAAAGCAGAAACACTGATCCATGCCTTCCACTAGTAAAAGCACCCCCCCCCCCCCCAACTACACTGAAATATTAGCTAGGCACACATTTGACCCTTTGATCGCCCCTGATGTTAACCCCTTCCCTGCCAGCAGGACCCCTGATAAGTAGTCAGTTTTGCTAGACCACAGCCCCAGTTTTACTTGCTTACCAGGACTTGAATTACATTTCCCTGGGCCCCATTACGTCAACAGAGGGGCCCAGGAGGTGGGAGCAGAGGAGGAACTTTTTTTTTAGTTTTCGGGGAGTAGGCGGATAAAGTCAGTGCTGCTGTTCCGCTGCACCCCAGTAGGTGGAGATGGGGTTGGGGGGGCCCTGTCAAAAAGGATGTAATGGGCCCATGATTTCTAACAGCAGCCCTGCCTGCCAGTGTCAGTACAGTGACAGTGTATATTTTTAGCATTGATCACTGTATTAGTGTCACTGGTTCCCAAAAAAGTGTCAGTTAGGTGACAGATTTGACTGCCCCAATACCGCAGTCCCACTATAAGTCGCTGATCACTGCCATTACTAGTTTAAAAAAATGAATAAAGGATAAAAATATCCCATAGTTTGTAGACGGTATAACTTTTGCACAAACCAATCAATATACGCTTATTGGGATTTTTTTTGGCCAAAAATATGTAGCAGAATACATATTGGTCTGAAGAAATTAGATTTTTTACATTTTTTTATTGGATATGTTTTAGAGCAGAATGTAAAAAATAGTTTTTTTTTCCAAAATTGTCGGTTGTTCTTTGTTTATAGTGCAAAAAATAAAAAAACGCAGAGGTGATCAAATACGACAGAAAGAAAGCTCTATTTGTGAGAAAAAGGACTTAAATTTACTTTGGGTACAGCGTTGCACGACCGCGCAATTGTCAGTTAAAGTAACGCACTGCTGTATTGCAAAAAATGGCCTGGTCAGGATGGGTGGGTAAATCTTATAGAGGTCAAGTGGTTAAATATGAAGTAAACTCCCCTTGTTTGTTTGTACCTATATGTAAGCCTATAATAAGGCCTATAGTTGATGTAAATATCTCCCAAACTTGCACTCTTTAGGGGATATTTACTGTATACTGCGGCAATTATGTAATCAGCGCACGCTCTGAAGGAACGGGCGCCCGGCACAGATATCAGCGTGGGAGCCCGCGAGCCTGGAAGAAACAACGGGGAAGATGTCAGCCGTGTCAGCGGTGAGCGGGCACCGCTGAGAGGGTTCGTTCTAAGGCAAGTATTTCATAATGAGCTAGTATGCAATGCATACTAGCTCATTAAGCCTTTGTCTTACAGGTTTTTTT
>BLSH010450330.1:890929-910628 GCA_018402905.1 Glandirana rugosa | reverse complement strand
ATAACAAACACAGTAATAAGATGAAAAATACTAAAGACAAAAATTTCCCCCATATATCTCAAAATATGTTAACTATTACATATATTATATTAGTTATGTACATATATTAAAACAGAATAGACTTTTACGTAAAAAAGACGTATTAATCCATACATGCACCCCCTTCGATGCCATACACGAGTAAAGTATAGTACAACCATATAAAGTAAAAAAAAAAAATTAATTTAAAAATAACCTGTAAAAAGTTTATATTTGTCATGTCTTCATCAGTGTTCTCACTGAAGTTCTTTTATTCTATAGTTGTTGATATTCTTTCAAAGTTATATGTAGACCATGTATATAGAATTGTATATCTTTTTACTACTCCATAAATCTCTTTTTTGTACCTTATCCAACCAACTGCCTGTAAAGTCCAGGGGATAGCTTACAATCTGGGAGTTTCTCCCTCTTTTTGATTTTCTAAACTATAGGACGTGGCAGTATTTTTCTGTCCTACAGAACCACTCTCCCCCTCAATTCTTTCTTGATGTTTGTTATTATGAAAGATATATGTACCAGATGTATATTGAAACTTTCTTATAGTTGTTGATATCTTATTTTCTTGAAGTCACTCTTGTGACTACTTCTGTACTGTTTATATTTGAAAAATGTCCAATAAAAATTTAATTAAAAAAAAAAAATGAAATATACCAACATGATATGAAATGAGCACATACCGTAGCTTCCCCCACGTACATACCTAATTATGCAGAAAAAATGCATTTTCAGATAAGACAAAATTATATACATGTATTGATTATATTATATACATTATCAATTGTATAAAACTCTATATACCCCCTTTAAAAACAGAAATCATAAAAAGTAGAATAATGACACAAACAATAAGAGTGTAATCGGTTTATTCTGCATGTGTCATATTCGAATGGGGTCATACCAGCTGTGCAAACAGATTTCATCATTTTATTTTTCTTCCCGCTTCACTTTTGCCTGTAAGCTTATCTATAAAGGAATTTATAGAAAGTTTTTGCCCACATACAGTAACTGTTAGTGACTGATGCTTATCTGTAGAGGAATTTATAAGTCTCCCTCCACACACAAACACAGTAACTGTTACTGATTGATGCTTTGCCCTCTGGCTGTATTTAATGGTAACTCATAATCTTTTAACGAAAATCTTCATCTTTCCATGGAAGCTTGTACGTAAATGGTAACATGAGATGACAGATTTCACGTCTTGTCATAGATATTAGAGGACAGTCAAACAGTATCTTTGTTTTTCCCAAGAAAAACATCATTTTGTATCTCCCTACCCCTTTCCATTGGCCTAAATGAGAATGTTTCTACACCCCAAAGCATGCTTGTTTAGGACCTATAATTGTGCTTTGTAAGTTGAGTCATGCATGCACATATGGCCATCTTTGTAAACACATGATGGCTCTTGTAGCCCCATGTCAAGTGCATTAGTGCAGTGTAATACCGTTCATTTTGAATGGCACCACAAAGCTCCAATGTGACACGGATACAGAGGCCACTGGCATCTTTACCACACTAGCAGTATTGCCCAATTTTCTGGCCTAAGAATCAATGCAGATAAGACCAAAGTGATGACCATGGTTGGGTCACAGGCCAATGTTCACCTAGATGGAATCCAAATGGAGCCATTCCAAGAATTCAAAGACCTGGGATTGCTAGTGCAGGAGAAGAAGATGGCATCCACCACCAAAGTCCACAACAGCATTGGCCTTGCAACAGTAGCATTTGCTGTACTAAAAGGCTAACATCTCATCCTCCACCAAGACCAAAATTCACCTGTTCCGAACATTGATCCTGCCATTTCTCCTGTATGGATCGGAAATATGAACCCTGCTCAAGCCTGATATGAGTAAGCTTGAGGTCTTCCAAATGTGATGCCTGAGAACAATTTTGGGTGTCTTCATTTGTGATTATCATCCGAAATACACAATTTGGTAAAGTTGCAACCATCAACCTTCAGTCAAGGAACAAATCCAAACATGGAGACTGCTATGGTTTGGCCACATTTGCAGAATGAACCCCAGTCAGCTGCTATATATACTTCTTTGGCGAGACTGACCTGTCCACTGGAGGGTTCAACAAGCAGCACGGAAGAAAACGTGGCTCAAACACATTGAGGAAGACCAAACAAACCAGCAACTGCCCTTTGACGTGGCTAGAAATATCACCATCAGTCGTCAAGGTTAAAAGCATGTTGTGAACAGCACATGGAATCCACGGGCACCTACAGCAACATATTGGTTGAGAGGATGACCTGTTCCCCAATGGCCAACTAAATAAAGAAGAAGGCGAAAATTGCACTAATGCAACGGTCACCAAACTGTGGCCCTTTGCTGCTCTTTATCTGACCCTTGGAGCACTGTCCCTCCCACTGATATGAGGCTCTATTCCTCCCACTGACACCACTGATGAGGCACCATTCCTTTCACCGATACTAACAATAGGGCATAATTCCTCAAACTGACACCAACAATGGAGCCTTATTCTTCCTACTGATAACAATGATAGGACACTATTCCTTCCACTGATATAAATGATTGAGCACTATTTCTCTTACTGACACCAATGATGGGGCACTATTCCTCTCTCTGATACCATTAATGGGGGCACTATTCCTCCCACTGACAACAATGATGGGGAACTATTCCTCCTCCTACTGTCCACAGACAGTATGTCATTTTTTTACTTCCAATGACCACCAAGAGACCACTGACATTGGGGCATTTTTTACTCCCACTGGTCTTTTGTTGAAAAAGTTTAGAGACCCCTGCACTAATGCAATGCAGCTCCAAATGACGTGCAATGCAGAGCACCTCAATGCATGACAATAAAGTACATTGCATTTTGGAGGGCTGCATTGACAAAAATGGCGCATGTCTGTTTTTCTGGACATTTTGGTGCATTGCCAGCCCACACAATGTGGAATCAAAATGCACAGTAATACATGTGTGTCAATAAAACCCACCAGGAGGATCTCAATAAGTCTTTACACACTACATAGAAAGATTATACATATGTATGTATATAGGCACAGATGGTAACAGATACCTGATCACATACTTGCCAACACTCCCGAATATCCTGGGACACTCCGAGGATTTAGACCTTTTCCCCGGTCTAAGCGATTCCTGGGAAATGTCCCGAGAAATCCGGTTTTCCCCGATTCTTCCGCCGCCGCTAGAGGTCCGCCGAAATTTTACTGGAGACCAGCGGCGAGAAAGAACCAAGAAGCAGAGCCCGGTGGCAATGCAAAGCGGCTGCCAATAGAATTTCTATTGACAGCTTCTTTCATTGCCACCCAAGCTCCGCCTTTTGGTTGCTACCTGCCTGCCGTGTTAGTGAATGGCTGGGAGGCCAGACAAGTCAAGCCACAGACACCCTAATGTAAAGAGGGCACTCCGCTTGGACACCCTGATGTAAGGAGGGCACTCTGCTGGGACACCCTGATGTAAGGAGGCACTCTGCTGGGACACCCTGATGTAAGGAGGGCACTCCACTGGGACACCCTGCTGTAAGGAGGCACTCCCTGGGACACCCTGATGTAAGGAGGCACTCCACTGGGACACCCTGATGTAAGGCAGGCACTCTGCTGGTACACCCTGATGTAAGGAGGGCACTCCACTGGGACACCCTGATGTAAAGCGGGCACTCCACAGGGACACCCTAATGTAAAGAGGGCACTCTGCTGGTACACCCTGATGTAAGGAGGGCACTCTGTTGGGACACCCTGATGTAAGGAGGGACTCCGCTGAGGACACCTGATAGCATCTGATGGCAGGCGACGTGGCAAGTGACACACTCGGGGCTCCCATTGATTCTACATTATGGTGAGTTGAACTATTTCATTTTATATTACAATGTAATAATAGAAATAATGCGCTTCAATTATCGTGACACCATAACAACCATAGTGCCGGAATGATTTAAGCGCTAACACCAGGTGTTTGGAGTATCTTTATCTGCTGATTGTTAAACTTTCTGGAATACACACATTGCTATTGTGGTGTAGGATCTGGGCCTGCTGTCCCTCCATCCCTCTTTCTTTCCTTCTCTCTCCATCTTCCGTCCCTATTTCTTTCTTTCTTTCTTTCTTCCTCCATCCCCCATTCATCTCAGTCTCAAACCACACCCCTTTGGGCCACTCCCCTGTAAGACCACACCCTCTATTTAGTTTAGGCCATGCCTGTTTTTCGCTACGGCAAGCAAAGTGCGTCGTATTTTTCTTCTCCAGCTATGACACACCCACAAACAAATGCCCGCCCACTAATTATAATAAGACCCCACCTACAGACAAAAAAGTGTCCCTATACATTTTTTGATGATGTTGGCAACTATGTGATCAGTTTCCTTTTAACTGAGAATTCTGTCCCTTTAAAAGATAGACTGATGACCCCATCAGAGAATGAAATATCAAAGTAAAAGTAGAAATATCAATGCATGATAGGTAAGAATAATATTGTGATTATATATGCATTAAAACCCTATTAGTAAAAGCTAATATTAACTATATAGGAAGAAAGATAGAGCTTTTTTTACTTTGGCCAGGAATTTTCTGTGTTTTTGCACCAGTGCGGAGTTCTCCTTTACTTTCTGTCTTTGAATGCTGTCAGAGTGTCTCTTTTAGCTAAACTGAGAAGTAGTTTGCAGATATGTGAAGAATGCAATGTTTGCATAGTCAGTTAACTCTTCCACACTGCACTAAACTCCCAGTGGGTGCAGCTCCTGGCTCGGAGCCTTTTACGTAGGTGTATCAGTGAGAACAATAGTTCACTTCTGTCCAGTGATCCATGTCACCTATGTTAAGTACTTTGTCCTCCAACTATACACCTCTGCGGCAGCTTTAACTACTCAGAAGCTGAGCTGTCTGGATCTGCATGTAAATGCATGAGAACCTTGGTCCGCCACTTAATATCTCAAACCTTTCGCAGGAACTGCTGCCAAGTTTTCAATTAAAAAAAGAAAAATTAGGTATTTTATGGGAGGTAAAAAGCTTTCATAGAAAACACTGAAGGGAAGCTATCAGAAGCTTCAATTGTAAGTTCAATTTTTTTAGAAAAAAATGAAAAGCTGAACTAACACCATACACCTTCCCCACCATGGTTCCAGATGTACTTACCTCCATGGGTGGTGAGCTGTTAGTGCTCACACGGCCAGTGTAGTGGACTGAGGATTTGAAAACCCCATTCTTCTTCCCCTTCTTTCTGTAGGGCTACCAGGACAGATCAGAGTGATTCCAATTGGTCAAAGCTGGCAGGTCACAAAAGAAAAAGGAAGGCGCACGCACCTAGTGCATTACCAAAAACAATTTTTATTAAAATGATAGCAAGAGAGGGTACTCACAAAATGGTGGGTGCACAACCTGTGCAAACTGACAGAGTAAAATCTGACGCATTTCGGGGGCGTACCCCCTTCCTCAGGGAACAAAGCTCTGAGGAAGGGGGTGCGCCCCGAAACGCGTCAGTTTTACTCTGTCAGTTTGCACAGGTTGTGCACCCACCATTTTGTGAGTACCCTCTCTTGCTATCATTTTAATAAAAATTGTTTTTGGTAATGCACTAGGTGCGTGCGCCTTCCTTTTTCTTTTGTTTTCTAGTCGCTTTCGGATTTCCCCGTCCGAGGAGGGCTGCACACATCGATGCATTTACCTATGCCTAGTCGGTAGTCTGCCGCACAAGAGGACCTACCAGCGCGGGATTTTCTCACTTTCCTTTCCTAAAGCTGGCAGGTCAGGCTTGACCCCTTGGAAACCATTCTGATCCATCCTGGGAGCCTTACAGGAAGAAGGGTAAGAAGAGCAGGGTTTTAAAATCCCCAGTCCACTACACTAGCTGTGTGGGCACTGACAGCTCCTCACCCATGGAGGTCTGGAACCAAGATTGTGGGGAAGGTGTAGGGTGTTAGCTCCAAAATAAAGGGATAAGGGGAGGGGGGAAGGGGGGGAGATTTGGGACACGGATCTCCAAACCTATAGACAGGTTGAGATCAAACCATTAACGGCTGTCACACCCAATGTAGGGTGGGGTTCACCTATAGGACCAAAATAACATCTAGCATTCATGCTGGACCCATAAAGTACTAAAGTATGTGGATAACCCGAATTGGTGCATTTATCCCAGGGAATCCTCTAAACACACTGCCACTCAATGAAGTATGGCCAGTTGTGTGAGAAACTTCTGGGCATTAATACACTTCAAGGGTGGATAGTTTTGCACCAATGAAACACTCCCTATGAAATAGAAGCCTGACCATGTAAGTAGCAACCATACCTCTTTTTGGTTAGGGGCCTTTCCTAACCTTGTTGCTTTGTAGGGTGTTAGCTCACCTTTTTTATATGAAAAGATGAACTTACACTTTAAGCCTCTCACAACTTCCTGACCTTTTCATATTTTTTTATGAAAGCTTTTAGCCTCCCATAAAATACCTATTTTTTATTTTATAATTGAAAATTTAGCAGCAGTTCCTGCAAAATATTGAGAGGCCGTTGACAGCCTCCTTTCGGTGTTTTTCTATTAAAGCTGTTTACCTCGTGTAAAATACCTATTTTTTATTTAATGCCAGCGTTGACCAATCAGAATCGGTCTGATCCATTCAATAAGTTAAAAAAATACCTGTTGACCCTGCCAGAAATTCAGGGCTGCTAGGTGTCCTGGGAAACCTTCCTGTATTATCACAACAAATCTAATTAGCCCTCCCAGTTCTTATCTTGGGATCAATATGGTCTCAAGGCGTTTGGCCCACAAGCCTCAAATCCTCGGGCACTCTGGAGGAACAGGTTGTAATGTTCAGCAGCCTGTTAATACGTGAGATCCTGTATAATAATAATAATAATTATTACCTGGCACAGCTTGGTATCCTTCAATAGAAAGCTGCACAGGATTTGGCGCATGCACCACTCAAGATCTGGAGCAGCTTGTTATTTTTCAAGAGAGCTGTGCCAGATCCGGGGCATGCCTTGTACAGGATTTGGTGTGTTTTTTTTTTTTTTTACTGGCCGCTCCAGTTCTCGAGGCTGGCACAGTTTTCTATTAAAGAATAATAAGTCAGACCAGATCTCGTACAGTGCATGCACAAGATCTGGTACAATGTGATCTGTGGGCCAGCCTAGGAAACCAGGAAGAAGAAGCCTCCAATGGCATTATTTTTGAAAATGGTGGCACATGAGCAGAGCACAAGGGGAACATATCCTCTGACAATGTGGCAAAGAAGGACAATAGAAATAATCGACATCAACGGCAGTTGACAACATAATCAATCGATATGTCACACATGGGGAAGTTGAATTTGATGGATAGTTGAAAGACATTATTGTAAGTTATCAATCGTATCTCTGTTTCCACCGGGTACCCTAATAATCTTATAAGAATACGATTGAATTTATGACTGAAAAAAGGGCTCTTTCAGACAAGTGACAGCAAAAACTGTCAGCTGAGCCACGGTTTTATGCCCCTCCACCAGCTCTCCACCCTTATTGTAACAATACAACCAGACAAGGCTGTAAGCATGCTGCTACTGTGAAGCAAATGTTTTTAACCACCTCCCGGCTGCCGTATGACAAATGATGGGTGGGCGGGGTGCTCTCTTGTTCTGGGCATCATATGATGTCGCCCCAGTCTCACCACGCTTCCGTGCACGCGAGGGCGAGCAGCTTGGTGATCGTAGGTGCGCCGTGTCCCCGATGTTGCGGCTCTTTACCAATGTGATCAGCTGTGTCCAATCATAGCTGATCACATGTAACCAAGAAAATGCCGGTTATCAGCTCTCCTCGCCACACACTGACACAGTGTGAGGAGAGGAGAGCCGGTCAGTGGCATCTTCTCACAGGGGAGACCTGTACAGATAATCAGGCCACTGATCATCAGTGCAGCCCCAACAGTGCCCAGCAGTGATGCCAGTCAGTGCCCATCAGTGATGCCAGTTAGTTCCCATCAGTGATGCCAATCTGTACCTATCAGTGATGTCAATCTGTACCTATCAGTGATGTCAATCTGTGCCCATCAGTGATGCCAGTCAGTGCTGACTTTCAGTGACCATCAGTGCCACCTATCATTGCCCATAAGTTTCACCTATCAGTGCCCATCATTGCCATCTATCAGTGCTCATCAGTGCTGCATATTAGTGCCTCCTCATCAGTGCCCATAAGTGCCGTCTCATCAGTGCCGCCTCATCAGCACACATCAGTGACAGAGAAAAATTACATATTTACACATTTTTTGACAGAACCTAAGAAAAAACATTTTTATTTTTTTCAATTTTTTTAAATTTAGCAAAAAAAATAAATAAATCCCAGTGGTGATTAAATACCACCAAAAGGAAGCTCTATTAGTGTGAAAAAAGTGATAAAAATTTCATTTGGGTACAACTGAGAGCTGAAAATTGGCCTGGGCAGGAAGGGGGTGAAAGTGCCCGGTATTGAAGTGGTTAATTCGGGCTCCAAAATTTGACAGGTGGCACTATTCAATGGATCCGCACTGCAACTGCAAGCCAAATGCTCAGCCCACAGATACGGTTCGTTCCCACTTACTACGCAATTAAATAATAAAAAAAAGACAGGAGGCAGCGCTAGCACCTCCTGAACGCTTGTCGGCTGCTATTACACCACCCACCATGGATCACATTTCAAAGGGAGGTAATCAGTACCGCTAATGTGAAAGAAGTCTTAGCCCCGCATTCATACCTGTGCAGCTTTGAAATAGCAATTGTCATGCGATTTGGAACTGTCAAATCGCATGGCGAGACGCACCGGTGTGTATGGGGGCTTAGTGCTGCCAGCTGATGCAAAATGATTAATAATTTTCTGCCCTGGCCAATCGACTCAGTTGATTGAATCCAATGTAAACTGAGTCTAGATCAATGGGAAGGGAATTTATGGCTATTCAACGAGTTTCTGATTCAATTTGTTTGATCAAATCGCACATCGATTGTCACCATAGGTGTACTCGTTTGCCTAATTGCTTAAAGATAGCATTGTCAGTTTTATAAGACTAAAGTTGGCCATAGAGGGGACCAAAATGCAGCAGGTTCAGCAGGGACCGGCCAAATGTCGATCCATGTGTAGCTGCTCCCATTTGACAGGAGTCGATCTAACGATCAACCCCTGTCAAGCGGGCTTGTTGGAAAATTGTTCTTGATTAGCAGCTAATGGGCTGCAGCCGTTGATCAGTGTATTCTGAGAGTGGAGGAGACCCGCATTCAGAATACAATGGCACAACAGTGATGATTCCTCCATCCATTCCTGTTATGTGGACGGGAGAACCTGTACATTTTTTTTTTTGATCATCTTGTTTGTAGGCAGGTGCAATCTCCATCCTCTACTGTAGGTCATGCTTAACTGGAGCAGGATCACAGCCTGGAGAGGAAACTTAGTTTCTCTATGGTTTCCTGGCTCCGGTTGGCTGCATTTCCTCCATGTGACCCTTGGCGGTCATCCTGGGCCAGGCAGGGCCTATTTAAGTTCCTGCTCCCCAGGTTTGGGTGCGCAATTGCGAGTGGGTAGCGTAGAGACAGTTACCTGTCAGGGACAGCAGTAGCAGCAAGGAAAGGTTCCTGACAGGAAGGGAAAGCGTAGGGTTCACAACTTCTCTGGACTCCTTCCCACTTGGGCGCGAGGTGGCCAGGCCGCATTCTGCCCCTCCTAACAGGCGCTGTCAGTTTAGTTGAAACCTGCATCTCTACACGCTGTTGGAACTTGTGTGTTTCCGGTCGGGCTGTCTTCCCATTGGGTTTGTTTTTAACTGTCGTTGCATTATTTCAATACAAGTTCTTTATAGTGCACCCGGAATGTGTGTTCTTGCCACCCCGGACACCCACCTACACGCTGGCTGATCTAAAAAAACAAGTCTTTAGTGGTCAGCCTTAGCAGGCCAAAGGTTGTTTTGGCGTCTGGAAGATTTACCCCCCTTCCTGACCAGGCCACTTTTGGTGATATGGCATTGCGTTACTTTAACTGACAATTGCGCGGTCATGCGACGTTATACCCAAACAAAAACCTTTTTTCCCCCACAAATAGAGCTTTCTTTTGGAGGTATTTGATCACCTCTGCGTTTTTTATTTTTTGGGCTATAAACAAAAAAAAATATATATATTTTTTTTACTTCAAGCTATAAAACATATCCAATAAAGAATGTAAATCGAATTTCTTCATCAATTTAGGCTAATATGTATTCTGCTACATACTTTTGATAAAAAATCACAATAAGCGTATATGGATTGGTTTGCACAAAAGTTATAGCGTCTACAAACTATGGGATATTTTTATTTATTTATATATGATCAGTGCTAAAAATATGTCACTGTCACTGTACTAATGACACTGGCAGGAAAGTGGTTAACATCAGGGGCGATCAAAGGGTTAACTGTGTGCTTAGCCTGTGCTTTCTCACTGTGTGGGAGGTGCTTTGACTAGGGGAAGGCAGAGATCCTTGTTCCTGCTTTCCCTTCCCTACTGACAGAACGGCAATCTGCCTTGTTTACGGAGATTGCCGTTCTGCCTGTGTACTATCTAATTGGGGGGTGCCAGTGTTCTGTTGAAATAGCCAACTCGTCAAAATCTCCACCTACATCACTTCCGGTGACTCTCTAGCAGCAGATTTTGACTAGTTGCCTCTACTGCCCATCCATGCGCGTGCACCTGACAGAATAACAGAAACCCCGGTACGGTACGTCACTAACCACAACTGCCACTGCCAGGGCCAGTGCTACCACTAGGCGAACTAGGCAGCCGCCTAGGATGCACTGCTGTCTAGGGAGCACCCACCGCCGCTGTTTTCGTACTATTTGACCTTGACCTACAGTAGTCCCTTTCGTTGTATTTTTTTTTTGGAATGCCTGGGTCTTTGCGGTCATGCAGACAGGTTGTCCCAGGACTGGCCCTACCATGGGTCCCAGTGGGTCCATTGGACCCAGGCAGCACTTTGGGAGGGGCAGAAAATTAAACCATGGCCGCCTCTCCTTCTCTTCTATTTACCCAGAAAATTGACGACCAAGAATTTTTCCAGCAGTTTTGTGTGTTATGATGACAACTGCCCCCGGGCCGCTCTGACTGCCCCTATACTGCCCTAGCCTGCCCCATACTATCCTAGCCTGTCTATATACTATAGGGCGGCACAGTGGTGTAGTGGATAGCACTTTCGCCTGGCAGCAAAAGGGTCGCTGGTTCGAATCCCAACCACGACATTACCCCTGCCTTGAGTTTGCATGTTCTCCCTGTGCTTGCGTGGGTTTCCTCCGGGTACTCTGGTTTCCTCCCACACTCCAAAGACATGCTGGTAGGTTAATTAGATCCTGTCTAAATTGGCCCTAGTAGATGTATGAATGGGAGTTAGGGATGTTAGATTGTAAGCTTATTGAGGGTAGGGACTGATGTGAATGTACAATACATATGTAAAGCGCTGCTTAAATTGACAGCGCTATATAAGTACCTGAAATAAAAATAAAATAAGTACTACCCTAGCCTGTCTATATACTACCCCAGCCTGCCCTTATTCTACCCTAGCCTGTGTATATACTATCCCAGCCTGCCCCTATATTGCCCTAGCGTGCCCATTTACTACACTAGCCTGTCTATATACTACCCTAGCCTGTATATATACTACCCTAGCCTGCCCATATACTACCCTAGCTTGTCTATATACTGCCCTAGCCTGCCCCTACAGTGCCCTAGCCCGCCCCTTGGAATTGAACATAATGGTATGTCATATAATTTTGCATGTAGACAAGATGCTGTTGCATGTAAATCTGACTTCCTGATAAATGTAATTTTAGTGTTAATTGTCATGATACTGGATAAAATAATGGATGCGAGGGCCTTTTGGTGGACGTGATTTTTTTTGGGGGGGGGGAGCAGCACAATGTCTTGGATCAGCCTGGGTTGGCCTGGGTTGTCCCACACTCCCTGTTGGCTCCAATGCCTGGAGCTCGGTATGCCGCCGCCCTGCCCTCGTTCAAGATGGCAATGGCGATCTTGGACCTAGCAAGCACCACGCACCGGATGCAGTACTGATGTGGACGGTGCGTTCTCTCCTGTGGGGAGTATTTAGGGCGGTTTGGTAGGTCATTTGGCCTTGTAGAGGCACTGGTGGTACTACCTTTTGTTTCTTTCCCTGGATGGTGCAGTTGGACTGGTAAGCCTGTCACAGCCTTGTGTTCATTCAGGGGAGTTTTTTTCATCTCCTATGTTTCTTCACAGCTATAACATTGCTGATTGGGGGCGTGCAAGTAGGTGGTCTTGCCTAGGGTGCAAAACAGTCTAGCACCAGCCCTGGCCACTGCGCATGTGCAAGGTACATCACTAACCTGCACACTGGCAGCTGTTGGAGAACACGACAAGTTTTCAAAAAAGGTTTTCGTGGTTTCTGTTATTCTCTCGGGGTGCACATGCATGCATGGGTGGTGGTGGTCGTTGAAATCTGCTGCTGGAGAGTAACCGGAAGTGATGTAGCTGTAGATTTTGTCGAGTTGCCTATTTTGACAGAACACCGAGTTTGCGGTACCCGCCGCTGGGCTCCCCCTGTGTGTGATCACAGAGGGAATGGGTCGCCGGCGACGCGCGTGCGCTCCAGACCCGGAAGTGTCAGGTCATGTACTAGGTACGTGATCTGGCACAGAGCGGCCGCCCTGCCTCAGTAAATGTACAGTGGGCGGTCCGCAAGTGGTTAAAGCGTATGACCAGCTTCACTCAACAAAATTGACCTTATCCTTAGAGACACTTGACCATTCACAAGACTGATGCATGGCGATCATTATTCATCTTAATGCTTTTTATTTCGGGGTCACCCAAGGAGCTAACGCAGAACGGAGGATGAAAATAAAATGAAAAGTACATTCTTTCAATTTGTAGCCAAGGAGATGCTTTCTGATGAGTGAATCAAAGATTTCCTCCAGCAGATGACGGGAAATGAAGTCGGGTCATAAATAAGAGCAAAGTGTAGAGGTCTGAGCTCTTATACTGAATGCAGTAATAATCAGCCTACTCCATGTAATCCGCTATCGTCCGTCCATGGAGAAGATTCTCAGAGCTCCACTCCACAACATGAAAAGAATAAACACCATTTCTAAAAAAACAGCTCCGAGCAAACATAGAACACCCATTAGATATCTTGTACGTTCCTCCTAAAATTGAGTGACCATGCTTCAGTTGACCAAATGTATTTACTGAGTTGACATGCTATATCTAAATATTTCAAGAATATGTAAACCCAATCACTAAAATCTAATAGAAGCTTTAAGGCAGAAAAAAAAACACCAAACTTGTGTTTTTGAGAGGATCTAGTGCCCCAAAGAGCTCAAAATAGCTCAAAAAAGCTCAAAGGGGCTCAAAAATGTGTGTTCCAGCATCTTGTTTTGTTTATACGGTGATTCAGAAAATACTATCTAAGAGGGTTTGTGGGAAAAAAAAACACTTATGCTCAAAAAGCTCAAAGGAGCTTGAAGAAGCTCAATAAAAACGTGCACAAGAGCACAAAAAAGCACAAGCTTCTTCAAGCTGAAATAAAAGCTCAAATGCCGTTTTTTAGCTGCAGTGTTCATGAGCCCTAAAGTAGGATGAATCTCTCAGCATTTTTTGTTTAACCACTTGCCGACCGCTCACCGCAGCGTGAAGGCGGCAAGATGGGCCGTTATCGTGAAACGCCGTCACAGGATGGCAGCAGCGATAACTAGTATTGTGAGCGCAAGCCACGGGAGGCGGACTTGCACGCTCACTGTGTCCGGGGGGGGCAGGGAGCGGGTAGGGCAGACTCGATTGCTGCCGGCTACCCGCGATGGCTCCCCCGCAGTGAAAGAACGGAGGTCCGTGTAAGTAATCATGGATCTCCGTTCTCATAGAGGAGGAAGGGCTGTAATCACAGGCTTCCTGTATATGGAAGCCGTGATCAATCCCCTCCCCCTGCCAGCCCACATACAGTTAGAACACGCCTAGGGAACACAGTTAACCCTTAGAGTGCCCCCTGCAGGTTAACCCCTTCACTGCCAATGGCATTTGCACAGTAAACAGTGCATTTTTATAGCACTGATCGCTGTATAAATGCCAATGGTCCCAAAAAATTGTCAAAATGGTCCGCCACAATATCGCAGTACCACTAAAAATCGCAGATCGCCGCCATTACTAGTAAAAAATTTTAAAAAAATAAAAACCCCAGAAATTAATTCTCATTCTTATCATTCGTAAACGCAGCAACTTTTGCGCAAACCAATCAATAAATGCTGATTGCGTTTTTTTTAACAAAAATGTGAGGAAGAATATAAATCGGCCAAAACCGATGAAAAAAAATGTTTTTTTATATATTTTTTGTACAGTACACTGAACATGGAAATGCAATTATTTTAGTAAATGTAAACTGCTAAATACCTTTTCTCATCAGCAGTATATAGCAGTCTTGTGACTTCTATCTGTGTCTAGTTAAAGCTTGCAGGTGGAGCTTTCATTATCCTCTGACTGTCCTATGAGGCTGCAGGACCCCTGACCCCCTGTTTGGACAGTGCTGATTGGCCCTGTGCTGATCACATGCACTCTCCCAAGAAAAAAAATACCTCTCTAGTAATACACACCAAACTGAGAATGTGCAGAGTGATTTCAAGGCTCTGTACTATCAGGAGATGGATGTGGATGGAATGAGCTTTGACTGTACTTCTCCTTTAAGTGCTTGGGTGTAATTTAATTTTTTTTAATAGTTTAGACTTCTTTTGTGCTGACTCGCTAGTTCATGTGCTGCATGTTTTTATATTCATCCATGTACTGTCTTGTCTATATATGTAGATTTATCTGAGCGGTTGCTCAGATCACACCTGGTACCGAACCATCCTTGGTCCTTAAGTCCTGGCTCACACATATACGTTCTGCGAGAGCGCATGTGAATCGCACCGCACTGCAGAGCAAATCACATGCAATGACTGTGCCATGCGATTTCAGCCATACCAATTGTATGGCTGATATCGCATTCGAACCAAACTCGCACAGGACCCTTTTTTTGGTCCGCACCAGAATCCCATGCGATCCGATTCCGGTGCGAGTTTGCAATGCGATATGCGAGCTGAAATGAGGGTGTCATTAACAATGTATCGACACCTTCCTTCAGTTCGCATAGGGCAGTGTGAACTTCCGTGCGAGTCGGGTGCAATGCGGGAACACGCAGTGGATTCGCAGGGTTCCCGCATCGCAATCGAAATAGAGGTTTGTGGCATCTGCAGCATCTGTTCCCCGTCATCTCTGTAGTGAGAACTGAGCAATCAAACGCCGCTGACCGCTCAGTTCTCCCTTCCGTACTGTCAGTCACTGCCTCTCTGCTCTCCCCTCCAGTGCTCACTGGAGTGCTGGGCTGTGTAGGGGGCGGGAGGGGCTGGCTCAGGCTCTTGGCAGATTGCTGAGAGGCTGAGTCAGGTGCCGATCCAGGCTTCTGGGTGGATACTGATCCCATGGTTGGGACCTTTTGAGAGCTTGGACCGGCTCTGTGACATCAGCCAACAGCGGGCTTAAGCCTACTGTCAGCTGAAAGTGGGTCACAGGAGTGCAGAATCAATCCTATGATCCATAGAAGTATGTCCAAAAAAGCTTTGGCCATACTTCTCCTTTCATAAAGCTCTTCTGCCTATAGCAGTTTATATAGGCTCTGCCATGCAAGAAAGTGATTGATGTTTTTTAAAAGGAAAAAAAATAAATCCTTTGGTAGACATATAGGGAGGGAAAAAAGTATTTTATCCTCTGCTGATTTTGTACATTTGCCCACTGACAAAGAAATGATCAGTCTATAACTTTAATGGTAAGTTATTAGAACAGTGAGAGACAGAATAACAAAAATATCCAGAAAAACACATTTTTAAAAAGTTATAAATTGATTTGTATTTTAATGAGTGAAATAAGTATTTGACCCCTTCGCAATACAAGACTTAAGGCCCGTACACAAGGTACAATTATCAGCCAACAATGGTCGTACAACAGCCTATTGATAATCCGACTGTTAGTACGCACGATTCAACAGACAATTTCCAATTATCGTCCAATAGAAGATGTCTGAGAAGACTAGAAAACTTTTGTTGGCCAACAAGGCGTCGTCCGATTTTCGGCTCGTGTGTACAGAAGTTTGACCAACAAAAGTTGAAAGTGCAAACACGCATGCTCGGAATCCAAGAAGAGAAATGAACGGAGCGGGAATGAAATGATAGGCATAGTAAATACATGACAGGGCTGGAAGAAAAGACCAGGAAGCAACAGTTTGAGAAAGGGGTTTGGTCAATGAGGTTTAGGGGTCCTACCTAACTGGATAGGGGAGGTGCTGGATAGGGTAGTTGAAGGGTCGTCACTTGCAGGGCCAGATTAACATAGGAGCTATTGGAGCTGCAGCTCCAGGCCCCTACCTCAAAATAGGCCCATGCCAGTGAGTCATTAATGCTGTTTAGCTCTGTGTGTGTCTCTACACTTATTGAATGTATTCACAGTGAGTAAATTAACAAAGCAAACATTAGAGGGTTAGCGCCATCTTTCTATTCTACATTCATTCTAATACAATTGTAACTTCCCCAAAGAAATCCTTTTCATGATGAGATGAAATGCATCTTTCTCTCAAAGAAATTGTCCTTGCAACAATGTTGCAATTTTGAATTTTGTTTTTAAGATTGGTAGAATGTTCAATCTTTTCATGTTTTGTGAAAATATTATTTTTTCTCTGTCACTTTCACTTGTTGATATCTAGCGCACAAAAATATTTCCCCAAACTCACACAGGTGTCTTTACAAACCAAAAACAATACCATTGCTTATGGAAATTGGAAAATGTATTCTTTCCAAATGATTTTAAAGAGGAAGTAAACCCTGATGGATTTTACTTCCTCTTTGCTACTCTTTGCTACCCTGCAATTTAAAAGCATAATAGGGTAGTATGCATCGCATAGTCTATTACATGTCATTTACCTGCATTGGAAGCCTGCAATGTCCACGCTCCAGGCCGCATCCATCTTCGCCCCTCTTCCTTCCGGGCCGCGATCTCCGCCTCTGTGACAGGCCGGAGCTGCACAGCACAATCTCAGTCAAGAGACGGCACGTCGGCACATGCAAGTACAGTGAGGTCAGGCACTGATGTGGATGAGAAGGCCTGGCTCACAGTCTCCGCTCTAATTCACCCCAAAGGTGTTCTATTGGGTTGATGTCAGGACTCTGTGCAGGCCAGTTAAGTTCCTCCACCCCAGACTCGCTCATCCATGTCTTTATGGACCTTGTTTTGGGCACTGGTGAGCAGTCATGTTGGAACAGGAAGGGGCCATCCCCAAACTGTTCCCACAATGTTGGGAGCATGAAAGGCCCACCAAAATCCTCAGCACCAGGCCCATGATGCTCTTAATCTGGCCCTGGTCACTTGCATCTGGACATTGGAGAAAAGCGCCCTCCCACCCTCCCGATTAATGAGATTTGGGCCAAGGTTTTAGTAAGGGTTGGTTGGCGGTTGTAAAATATGGTATATTGGTGAAACGGTGGGACCCATCTCAGGTATGGAGTCCTCCGGTTAGTCTGGTTCAAGTTCAGATTGACCGGGTGGGTAAGGTGGTAGGAGTCTGTGGTCAGTTAGGAAAGTCCTTGAGGCGGTGTTTGGAGGCTGGGGACAGAACCTAACTTAATGGTATCACAGATTCCAGAGTTGTACGAGACGGTGTCCTCAAGGATCTGCAACCTTTCTTTCTTTCTTTATGGGGGTTATAATTGTTGATGTTAAATTATGTTTTGGTTAATAAAAGGCCGAACTGGTCATTTAACCCCAACGCACTTTCTGGTGTCATTCTTGAAGGAAAAGATGGGGGGGGACCTTAAGGTGTATATTATAGTTATAGTAGATGGCAGGTGTGATCTGAACTACCCTAGTCATGTAAACCTGCGTCCGTAATTCACGACTCACATATATGCTCCTAACACGTCACCACGTTAGGCTTTGTTGGACGATAATTTGACTCACGTCAGTACGCTAGACAAAACCACGGACAGCCAATTTGAACAAAAGTTGGACGTGCGGTTGTATGATAATCAGCGCCTGTGTACGAGGCTTTAGTACTTGGTGGCAAAACCCTTGTTGGCAATCACAGAGGGTGAAGGAGGGATGGCTGCACACATCAGGTGTGTGAAACTAGTCCACCGCGCCTCTGGCTAGGCTCTTCTGTCATGTCTCATGATTTAAGCATTCCAATAAAGGATTTTCTGTGAAGACAGTGTGCAGCCACCCCTCCTTTATCCTGTATGTACAGCTGGCAGTCCAGGGCTTGGACCTGCATCTGGATCAGAAATCATCAGTGTGGACCTCTTACCTGGAGCGGCGGTCCTCCTTGTTAGCAATCACAGAGGTCAGGCGTTTCTTGTAGTTGACTCAGAAGATCAGCTATATCCGTGATAGTGAAAGCAGCGCTAAAACTGAATATATATTGTGCAAAACAATTTAGTGCAAAAAATACACACAAAGTGCTAGTGCAAAAAGTCTCAACAGTGCAATCCTCAATGAAGTGCAAAGGTATGTCCTCCTTGAATCAAACAGCCAACTTGCTTCAAAGCTGAGTCCTTCACCTTCAATCACTTAAATGCAAAAACCAAGGTGGTAGTGCAAAAAAATCAATTGTGCAACATTGAATAAAGTGCAGGGATAAATACTCCTTAAATCGTGCAGCTATGCTGTTTTTGATAGCGTATCCTTCACCATCGGTCACCACATGCGTGTGCACACATTGGGGGCTCACCAGAGGTCAAAGATAGATCGGCTCATCTTTCCAAGAATAGAGGGGGCTCATCACACAATGACCTTCCCAAGAACCGCATCCACAGGCACTCGTTCCTCTCCAGCATGTATAATCATGGGGAACAAGCAAGAAAGACCCTCATAGTGTATCACTTAAGGTATAGACATTTATTCAAACAGCACCGATTGCGCTTACATTAAAAACACTTTAAAACAGCAAGTTTCATTTAGCCAGATAGTCCTACCGCTCGGCCCTCCAACGCTCCTCTCCTCCACATCCAGAACGTCACAGCCGTCGGTACAAACGTTCACCTCGGGTCGCCGTGTGGCCACGCCCTGACGTTTCGTCACTTCCGACTTGATCACAGGGCTGGCCACACGGCAATCCAAGCCCTCCTATATAGTAGTAACCTTACGCCACTAGGTGGCGCCTCCGGTCTGGATCACCACCACCTCAAATCGCCAGGCAGCTCAGTAGGATGCTGATTAACGCCATATAAAGTAATTTATCATATAATATGATGTGGCAAACAGTGTGGCGAGAGGTAGACCTGATCCACCACCGGGCAAACAAAAAGGTGCAGATGTGTTCAGATATATAAATCTAAAACATGAATCTTAAATTAAAAATTAGATTTGCATCCCTTTCAGTCCAAAACGTTTTATGTGGCTCAATATGTATTATATTAAAACCTAGTAGAACTTCCCATAAAATCCATAATCAGATCCACTCTGCATTGAGCATAAAGTCCATACGTGAGTCCATAAACTGAATTGTGAATTTCAGGTATAGTAAAATCGGGACCACAAGTCCACTATGTATAGTCCCAGCATAGGATCATCTTTAGATTTATGCTTAATTGCCCGGTATTGAGTCTACAAATTATCTTAGCCCTAGATCACCTTATGTTAACAATCTAGGGATAACTGACTATACCTGAATATTTTGAAGAAATTGGAGAA
>BLSH010450330.1:862540-873746 GCA_018402905.1 Glandirana rugosa | reverse complement strand
GTCCTAACCCTACCCGCTAAGCCGCAGACTATTTTCACCAGGATCACCGCATAAACGGTGTCCTGGTGAAAAGCTCCACCCCCCTCTCCACGGGGGGAGGAGGGTGACGAATCGCCGGCAAAGGATCGAATGGCGTCGGCAACCATTTGGGACTTCGTTAGGCTAGGCAGTTTACCTATCCGTCCTTCAGTTCACTCCCGTTCTACCGGGGGCGAGCCGAGATACGGGAACCTCCTGACCTCGCTGGAGACTGTAGTGAAGACGAAGAGCCCGAATTTCTATAAAAAAAAAAAAAAAAAAATTGGTGAAGTCGGGGCCTTCCTAAAGGTCGAAATCACGACCGCGCAGTTTTCAGTTAAAGCGACGCAGCGCCGAATCGCAAAAAGGGCTCCGGTCCTAAAGCTGGAAATCCTTCCGGGGCTGAAGTGGTTAAAAAAAAAAAAAAAAAAATATCTTTAAGCCCGAGAAGCAGAAGTGATGTCAGAGGTCGCTCCAGTCCTCCAAGGGCATAGAGCCGAGCGGGGGCCATCTTGCCCTCACTTGACTTCCTGCCTATCCATTTGACGGATCGGATTGCTTCAGGGTTTACCAACGGCTGCGGTAAGCTAGGAAACGGCCGCTAAGCAGTGGGAGGAGGGGGGCACCTCTCCCCCCACCTCGAAAAGTGGTCCTGTGGCAAATACGCCACTAGGACCACTTTTATCAGACGCCGAATCGCCCATCCCAATCCTGCTAATAACAAACTTCCTGCCCAAGGGTGACAACGCTCACTTCCCGCACTGTATCCATGGAGGAGCAGCGCCTTCACCCTCTGCTGCTCTACTTATTGTGACTACAAACTCCTCCTCCTCTCCTCATCTTCATAATGAGGGGGGGGGGGATGTGTTCTGTAGTTCACAGAGGAAGATGCTAAGAATGTAACTGATAAGAATAAGCAGAGGTAGAAAGCACCACAGCAGCTTTCTGGCGGGATCAACAGGTATTTTTTGAACAGATAGAACAAAACACTTTCAGTGGTAAATGTGACAGAGCAAAAAGAAGCAAATGAGGGAAGTTCATGGTTGGAGTGTCGGAGAACCTGCTGCTTACCGACAAATTGGGAGCAGCCAATCCAGAACATCAGGCACTCCCTAATAAAACATAACTTTTATGAACTCTGCTGGGATAAATCACAGGACCCAGACACCGCAATTATCTCATTGTATGACAATTAATTAACTAATATGAAATAATGCCTCAGCAGAATAGTAAAATGTTTTACAGACATTTCCACTCTGATAATTATTTCCCTTCTGGAGGTCTGCAATTAGCAAAGCCCCCAAAAAATGAAAAGAACATATTTTTTAAATTAAGGAAGTAAACTTTTAATATAAATCTGAACTCCAGGCACACAACTAAATGAAATACATAGGAGCTGTTATACACTCACCGGCCACTTTATTAGGTACACCTCACTAGTACTGGGGTTGGACCCCCTTTGGCCTTCATTCTCCGTGGCATAGATTCACCAAGGTGTTGGAAACTTTCCTCAGAGATTTTGGTCCATGGTGACATGAAGGCATCACGCGGTTGCTGCAGATTTGTCGGCTGCACATCCATGATGCCAATCTCCTGTTCCGCCAAATCCCAAAGGTGCTCTATTGGATGAGATGTGGGGAGTGTGGAGGCCATTGGAGTGCAGGGACCTCATTGTCCAGTGGTGAGATGATTGGAGCTTTGTGACATGGTGCATTATCCTGCTGGAAGGAGCCATCAGAAGATGGGGACACTGCAGTCATAAAGGGATGGACATGGTCAGCAGCAATACTCAGGTAGGCCGTGGGGTTTAAACGATGCTCAGTTGGTACTATGGGGCCCAACGTGTGCCAAGAAAATATCCCCCCCACACCATTACACCACCACCACCATCCTGATCAGGTGATACAAGGCAGGATGGATCCATGCTTTCATGTTGTTTACACCAAATTCTGACCCCACCATCTCAATGTCGCAGCTGAAACTGAGACTCATCAGACCAGGCAACGTTTTTCCAATTTTCTATTGTCCAATGTTGGTGATCCTGTGTGAATTGTAGCCTCAGTTTCCTGTTCTTAGCTGACAGGAGTGGCACCCAGTGTGGTCTTCTGCTGCCGTAGCCCATCTGCTTCAAGGTTCAATGTGTTGTGCATTCAGAGATGGTATTCAGCATACATTGGGTGTAATGAGTGGGAATTTGAGGTACTGTTGCCTTTCTATCATCTGGAACCAGTCTGCCCATTCTCCTCTGACATCAACAAGGCATTTTCCTCCACACAACTGCCACTCACTGGATATTTTCTCTTTTTCGGAACCATTCTCTGTAAACCCGAGAGATGATTGTGTGTGAAAATCCCAGTAGATCAGCAGTTTTTGAAATACTCAGACCAGCCCGTCTGGCACCAACAACCATGTCGCATTCCAAGTCACTTAAATCCCCTTTCTGATGGTCAGGACATCATATGACAGACCGGACTGTGGACACTTCTATATGATACAGAGGTCACTATTTAAAGCAGAACTAAACTTTCTCAATCAGCATTAAATTATTGTAATCCTTATGCTTTTAGCTTTAATAAATAGATAATATATAGGAGATAGATAGGAAGGTATATTATATTTCCTTTGTTAAACTTTTTTTTTTTCTTCAGATGCTTCCTGGTTTCTGATCTAGGCCAAAATGATGTCATCCACCCCAGGAGTCTTCATGGGAGAAGGGGAGGAGGGGCTTTCTCAGCTAAGCATACTCTCCTGAGCTAAGGGCAGATTGATACATGAAGTAAATGCTACATGAATCATCTGCCCTTACTCAAGATGGCATGGCCAGAAATTCTGGGGTTTTCAAAGTGAATGTTAACATTTAATTAAATTGTGTTTTCAGTTTGTGGTGCTCAGAGAAAGTTTTGTTAAATTTTAAAGTGTTACTAAAGCCAGGACCCTGCATTTGCTATATCTTGTCTCCCACAGTATACAGAACATGGAAATGCAATTATTTTAGCAAATATAAACTACTAAATACTTTTTTCCATCAGCAGTATATAGCAGTCTTGTGACTTCTATCAGTGTCTGTTTAAAGCTTGTAGGAGGAGTTTTCATTCTCCCCCGATTGTCCTATGAGGCTGCAGGACCTCTGACCCTCTGTCTGGATAGTGCTGATTGGCCCTATGCTGATCACATGCACCCTCCCAAGATAAAAAAAATATCTAGCAATACACACCAAACTGAGCATGTGCAGAGTGACTCCTGGGGTTCAGTCTTATCAGGAGATGGATAGGGGACAGTGGAAGAAGGGGATGTTCAAAAAAGCAGGATGAAACAGCCTTTTTACACAATGCAGAGGATTAACCTCTTAGGTTCCACATTGAGTATAGCAAGCATGCTTTACTGCATATACAGACTGATTTTACTGTTGTGGGTTTAGTAACACTTTAAGCACAAAGATGGCCACCCAAATCTCAGAGGATTTTAGAATCCAATAAGAAACCCTGGTCTCCCCAGGGCAGCCAACTGGAGCCAATGCCAGAGGACAACTTAATCCCCTGTGGCTCCAGCCAACCTGGTGGAGTTGCACAGTGCCATCTTTAGGCCGGTGAACATACTACAGCCCCTGCCTACATAAAAACCTATTGGCAGATACACGTCGCGGCGATCTAAGCCAGAAGTGGGAGTGGGTACCTGTCAAAACCAGGTACCACCCCCCCAAAAGTGCCAAATGTGGCAATGGTGGGTGCAAACAAGCAGAGCTTCCCCTATTGGATGGAGCTCCGTTTTAACCTTTTGTGCAGCTGTCAAGGAAGGAGCAAAGGAATACTATTCTTCCTCACCTCTTGGGGGCAGCACAGTGGTTATCACTTCTACCTGACAGCACTAGTTTGTTGGATTGCACTCCAACCACAGCACAACCTGCATATTCTCCCTGTTCTTGTGTAGGTTGCCTCCCACACCCTAAAGACATGCTGGTAGGCCAATTGGCTCCTGTTTATAATGACCCTGGAATGTGAGCTTGGGACCTTAGATTGTAAGCTTCAGGACTGGAACTGATATAAATGTACAAGATATATATATATATATATATATACGCACTATACTACCAAAAGTATTGTAACAGCTTCAACTCTTCTGGGAAGGCTGTCCACAAGGTTTAGGAGTGTCTATGGGAATGTTTGACCATTCTTCCAGAAGCGCATTTGTGAGGTCAGGCACTGATGTTGGATGAGAAGGCCTGGTTTGCAGTCTCCGCTCTAATTCATCTCAAAGGTGTTCTATCAGGTTGTGGTCAGGACTCTGTGCAGACCAGCCAAGTTCCTCCACCCCAAACTCGCTCATCCAGGTCTTTATGGACCTTGCTGTGTTCACTGGTCCAAATCATTTGGTGGAGGGGGCATTGTGGCGTGGGGTTGTTTTTCAGGGGTTGGGCTTGGCCCCTTAGTTCCAGTGAAGGGAACTCTTAAGGCGTCAGCATACCAAGACATTTTGGACAATTTCATGCTCCCAACTTTGTGGGAACAGTTTGGGGATGGCCCCTTCCTGTTCCAACATGACTGCGCACCACTGCACAAAGCAAGGTCCATAGAGACATGGATGAGAGAGTTTGGGGTGGAGGAACTTGGCTGGTCTGCAGAGAGTCCTGACCTCAACACCTTTTTGGATGAATTAGAGCAGAGACTGCGAGCCAGGCCTTCTCATCCAACATCAGTGCCTGACCTCACAAATGTGCTTCTGGAAGATTGGTCAAACATTCCCATAGACACTCCTAAACCTTGTGGACAGCCTGCCCGGAAGAGTTGATGCTGTTATAGCTGTAAAGGGTGGGCCAACTCAATATTGAACCCTACTGACTAAGACTGGGATGCCATTAAAGTTCATGTGAGTGTAAAGGCAAGCTTCCCAATATTTTTGATAATATAGTGTATATGTAAAGTGCTGTGTAAATTGTAGGTGCCTGTAATAATAATTTCTTCCAGATCTGTGCAGTGATCCAGTCTGAGACGTCCTGTAACAAAGACCGCTCACTGCTGCTCTCTCTCCTTATGCAGGATGACTGGTCTCATCTCCGCCCCCTCCTGTAGTTTTCTGCAGGCAGCCTGTAGTGGGTGGAGCCTGCTGGACCCCTCCTACAGCTCTGCTCTCTGCACAGGCTACAGTACATTAATGAGGTTAACGCTACAATTACAAGGCAATATCTGGGTTTGCAAAGAAGTTTGGTACATAAAGTGGACTTATATACTCTGTAGCTATGGAAGATTATGTTTTTGTGCCCAGAGTTCAGCTTTAAGTACAGCTTGTGACCCAGTCACATAAAAGTTGTATCTGTAAAGTAGGAAACACTCCTAATACACAAACAAGCTACGTTCTACCTCCCATCTCTAGGTGTTCTGTATACACTTGCCTAAATTTTATTTTCCAAGTTTATATTCAGAAACAAAAATAGATGATAAATTGCGTGAGACGTCGTTAGCGGCAGGCACGCCTTAGTAAACATTTACCTAAAATAATTAACTGCAGGATTTCAGCCTTGTCCAAACACAGTCTACAGAAACAAAATTCAAGGCCGATGGAAGACTTTCCATTTAACCCATGTGCATTTTCTCAAAACTGTGGCTAGAGTTACTTTTCATCAGAGCTCTATGTGAGCAAGTGATCCTTCTTTATATTCATTTCCCACCATCCCCTGCACACCAGATGAAATGTCAAATCAGGCTAGCAGTGTGAATGTCTGCACTGGATGAATGAGGGGGAGTGCTTAAAGCGGAGTTCCACACTTTTTTTTGTTTATTAAAAGTCAGCAGCTACAAAAAGTGTACCTGCTGACTTTTAATAAACAGTAACTTACCTGTCTCCCGGTCCAGCGACGGCTGCTCCTGAAGCCTCGCTCGTCTCCCCCCTCCTCCCTGCGGCGCCGGCATTCCTAGTGTGGGCACCCGGCCCGGCTTCACGGCTGGGCACCCACGCGCATGCGCATTCCTAGTGGCCAGGCAATCTTCTGGGACCTGTGACGTGTCCCAGAAGATTGCCAGGAGGGAGGGGCCACCTAGGAGGAGAGGAGGAGTCGCCTAGGCGGCCCCGAGGCGGAAGATGGAAGAGGGACAGGAAGTCCCTCTGAAACCTGGGGACACACTCCCCCCCCCAAAAAAATGACATGCCAAATGTGGCATGTAAGGGGGCGAGGAGTGCTTAAAGCGGAAGTTCCATTTTTGGGTGGAACTCCGCTTTAAAGCTTAAGTTTAATCTGCTTATAGTGTGCAAAATATTCCACACTACAGCTGTATATTATATTAGTATAAGGACAGATCCCAAATTTGCTCCCTCCAACGAGAAACAACAGTGGGTGCAGACCAGAGGCTGCTGCTGCTCACCAGTCCCAATAGGGATCTGTACTGTCAAATGGAATAGAAAATCAGCTGCGCCACCCCTTTATTAATAAATCATAAAGTATAAACCAAACTCATAAGTGAACACATACAATTTTGGCTGAATATAAATAAATCTTAGTGAAAAATCATCATTGTGAAAATCTTAATAATCATAAAGTCCAGAAAAAAGTGCAAAAATAAAGTCCAATGGTTCTCAGTAGTAATATAACTTGTGCATAAATGAAGTAATAAATGCTTTAAAATGCTTCAAACGTGCTAAAAAAAAGCCGATCTGCAGTGCTCAGTGTCAATCCCCACATGTCGCCCCACTCACCAGAAACAATGGACCCTTAGCTTTTCAGTCTGAGGGTCAAATAAAGCTGGATACTGGTGGTAGCTGGATCATGAACCACAGCGGAGATTACTTTTCCAGAAGACAAGATACTCTCATCCAACCGTTTCTCAGAGAAATAGAAAGAGCCTCATAGTGAGGTACTGTAAAACTTTGTTTATTGCGCTTGTATACAATACTACTTACAAGAGATCAAAGGCAATTCGCATAAAAATGGAGTCTAACAGCATCTCCTCAGCGTGCGTTCCACCACAAACGGACGGTCGAATCTAAAACAGAAGTGACGTCATTGAGCGCGAGGGACCGGAAATGACGTCAACGCGTTTCACCCTCAACTAGAGCGTCATCACGGGCATTCCTTCCGGTTCATCGCTTAGTATTTAATATCAGAGAGGCCAGCGCCCTCTGACAATTGAGCCAATTACAATCACATCCATGTTGCCATGGTGAAAGCCAAAGATATATGCCGGTCCATAGCACCCATCCGAACGTCCTCTAGTGGCGGGATTGCATATTACACAAAGATGTTTGCTAAACCAGAGACCGTAGACTCCCAAACAAATACATGTTAAATGAATAACACACACAAACCCCTTAAGAATTATTATACAAGAAAAAATTAAAAATAGAAAAATATATATATATAATGATGAAAATGAAATAAAATAAAATAAAAATGAGGATAAAAATAAAAATAAAAGTAAAAATGGAAATGAAAGGCAAAAATATATTTAAAACAAGATCCCATACATTGTTATAGTAAAACTGCTGAGGAATAGAATCAAATCATTATATTAAAGGTACCCTAGGATGAGTGATCTTATCCAACCACCCCCTCATCATACCCTCTCAAAATAGGAAAAAAAGAGAGAGAGAGGGAGGGAGGGAGGGAGGGGGGGGGTCCAGATGGTGGAATCATAAGATACCACTTCCCCTCCTCCCTGGATCACTAAACCCTACCAATTCGACAAAAAACAATTAATGTCCAAGTCAATATTAAGACCCATCGGATCCATGGTGCCCAATCTATGGATCCACTGGGTCTCATTCTGGGAAGTCGCCCTGGTGAGGTTGGTCCCCCTCCAGTGTTTCTCCACCCTATCTATACAACAAAAGAACAACTGGCTTGGATCCCTATTATGGGCAATCCTAAAGTGATTGGATAGACTGTGGTACTTGAAGTCTTTATTTATGTTGTTAACATGCTCCCTAAGTCTCACCTTTAACTTCCGCGTGGTGCGCCCTATATATTGGAGACCACAAGTGCAGGTCAAAAGATATGTGACATATCGCGTGTTACATGTTATGAACTTTTTTATCTTATACAATTTCCCTTGTGTTGAGGACTCGAAAGTGGAGGTTTTCCGCTTTCTGAATGCTGATGTTCTACAAATGGTGCACCTTCCACAGTTAAAGAAACCTACCTGATCTAAAAAGTTACAGGTCTTCCTAGCGGGGTCCACCACATTGTGTGCTAATCTGACCCGCAAGGAAGGGGGCCTGGTGTAAATAAACCTGTGCATAATAGGTTTGAATACCTTATGATCCCTATCAATGTGATTATAGGGATCGGTACTCCCATCAGGATTATCGGGAGGAATATGACTATTATGAAAGTCCCTCCAGGACCCTGAGTTACAATGCACCCCGGCAGCCATTTAGGGGTAGGGGTGGCCATCCGGGTCTCCCCAATCATCAAGGGGATTTTCAAAGAAGGAGGTTTGGAGGACTCCCCAGGAGGGGAAGGGGGTTCCCTTACCAGAGGGGGTGGGGCAACCATCATGTGCGTCCCTTTAGGGGGGAGGATTGGAAACCCTGGTACCAGATGGAACGCCCCCAAGAATACCCCAATCGAAATGGAGGAGAAGAACACGAGGATGTAGAGGGGGGAAAAGGAAAAAGAAAGCGGGAAACCTAATGGATGGGATTTTCAATCTCAGTAATGCGGTGTTCTCAGAAGAAGAACACAGAGTTTTAGCTTTGGGTTTGAAATATGCCCCTGATGTTCATCTGAATACGTTTAATTTATTTATGGATCTACAGAAATTTGTAAGAAAGATAAATATTAAAAAACATTTTTCCAGGTTACCGATACCTGTAGAAGAGAAAACAAGCACATATCAACATACCATATTAAGGAACAATTCGGTTTTTAATCCTAAAGTGGCCCAAAATCATCTGGTGGAGTGTTTTAAACATTTGGTGGAATGGGATATAGCTAAAATGGAGGTCCGGCCCAGTAGATGTAAAAGAGATATTGAAAAAGGTTTATTGGAATTAGAGAAAAAGAAAGAAATAGTTATCAGAGTCGCTGATAAAGGAGGCGGTCTGGTAATTTTAAATAAAACCGATTATCTTGAAGAGCTCCAAAGGCTAGTAAGTGATGGAGACACATATGAGGAGTTAAAAAGTGACTCTACTAATAAATTGAAAGCCCAACTAAAGAAACTAGTAAAGAAAGCCCTTAAGAAAGGCATTCTTAATAAAAAGGAAGCAAGGTACCTGGTCCCTGACACCCCTAGGGTCCCGGTTATTTATCAGCTCCCGAAAAATGCACAAAAATCCCCTAAACCACCGGGAAGACCGATAGTAAGTGGGATGGATTCTCTGTTTTCAAGGTCTGGGGAATATGTTGATTCCTTTCTCCAGCCCTTGACTACACAGTATCCATCCTATCTTAAGGACAGCAAGGATCTTATCAACCTTCTCAAAACGGTACAAATAGAAGGAGATTACCTGCTGGCTAGTGTTGATGTTAATTCTTTATACACCAACATCCAACAGGGTCATGCAATTAGTGCGGTCGAGTGGGCATTGGGGGACACTAATCTCCTGGAAGAACAGAGAGAATTTATAGTGCAATTGCTGCAGCTGGCTATGAGCCATAATTATTTCTGGCACGATAAAATATTCTTTAAACAAAAAAAAGGGGTAGCTATGGGGGCAAAATATGCCCCCTCAGTGGCTAATATTTTCACGAGCTGGTGGGAAAAGGATGCTATATTCGGGAGATACATACCCCAGCTCAAACTGTACAGGAGATTCATTGATGACATTTTAATCATCTAGGGGGGATCCCGTGAGTCCTTGGTGGATTTCCTGAGTGAGATGGGCAATAACTCCCTTGGCATTTCCTTTTCCGAGGTTATTAGTAGCGAGGCTATACATTTTTTGGATCTAACCATATATAGGAATGGAGATCGTTTGAACACTCGGACCTATTTCAAACATGTTGATCGAAATGGATATATACCCCTGGGGAGTTGCCACCACCCAAAGTGGTTGAGCAACATACCCAGGGGTCAGATGTTACGAATCAGACGTAACTGTGATTCAATTAAAGATTATGACCAGCAAGCTAATATCATCATGGAAAGATTTATGGAAAAGGGGTATAGTAAAAAGAGCCTTGAAGGAATAAGGGATCAGATTAGGAATTATGATAGAGACCTCCTGTTCCAATCAAAAACTAGAAGAGTTGAGGATTATGGGATAGCATTTATGACCAATTTTACCAAGGAGTATAAGCAATTTGAAAGGATTGTAATGCGGCACTGACCCCTGTTATCAGAGGATAAGGATCTCGAGAAACTCCTTCCTAATAGACCTTGGTTTATTTACACCAGGCCCCCTTCCTTGCGGGTCAGATTAGCACACAATGTGGTGGACCCCCCTAGGAAGACCTGTCCCCTTTTAGATCAGGTAGGTTTCTTTAGCTGTGGAAGGTGCACCATTTGTAGAACATCAGCATTCAGAAAGCGGAAAACCTCCACTTTCGAGTCCTCAACACAAGGGAAATTGTATAAGATAAAAAAGTTCATAACATGTGACACGCGATATGTCACATATCTTTTGACCTGCACTTGTGGTCTCCAATATATAGGGCGCACCACACGGAAGTTAAAGGTGAGACTTAGGGAGCATGTTAACAACATAAAGAAAGGCTTCAAGTACCACAGTCTATCCAATCACTTTAGGATTGCCCATAACAGGGATCCAAGCCAGTTGTGCTTTTGTGGTATAGATAGGGTGGAGAAACACTGGAGGGGGACCAACCTGACCAGGGTGATTTCCCAGAATGAGACCCAGTGGATCCATAGATTGGGCACTATGGATCCGATGGGTCTTAATATTGACTTGGACATTAATTGTTTTTTGTCGAATTGGTAGGGTTGAGTGATCCAGGGAGGAGGGCAGTCCAACCAGGGGGAGGTCACAAAGAGGTGGGATAGATATGGTGTTTTCGTGTTGACCGAACCTAGGGACAATACCCGTTAGGATTTCACTAACCTATCTGACACCATGAACTTCGGAAAGAAATACAACAATTGTACGAGGGATTCAGAGTGGAAATTGAAGGCACACCACGCGGGATATATAACCTCTGGTGTTCACGTCCAGTTTTCTATACACTGTATAGCGCACAGTGTACAATACTTGAAAAAATAGAATATGTTAAAGGGAACACAACTCCTGAGCTTTCACC
>BLSH010450330.1:851110-862530 GCA_018402905.1 Glandirana rugosa | reverse complement strand
GGTGACAACTGAAGAGGTGCTTCCGGTCTCGTGCTGGTTGAATAGAGTGGTGGTACAGGCCGGGTCGGTAGCTAGCTGGCGGTGCAGTACAGAGGGAGCAAGCAGAAGAATGGTCGGGCACAGGCAGAGTTCGTCAACGGGCTGGCAGCAAAGGTACAAGGGAGCAGGCAGGAGAGTGGTCGTGGGCAGCCAAGGTCAGTGCAGGCGGAGATCAAGCAGGGTCGGGACAAGCCAGGTCACAGGAACAGGAATCAGACAACAGGAAGCTCTGGAACACACACACCAAACGCTGTAGATCAGACAGCAGAGTCTGTGTGCTGCTAAGCTGTTTAAATAAGGCAGCTTGGCTCCAATCAAGGAAATCACCCTGCACAATTGTTAACCCTTAATGACCCCTGTGCTGGCTAGCAGATCCATGACAAGCGTGCATAGGTGCAGAAAGTCCACTTTAGCCACAGATTGTCTTCCTAACAATATCATCATGGAAAGATTTATGGAAAAGGGGTATAGTAAAAAGATCCTTGAAGGAATAAGGGATCAGATTAGGAATTATGATAGAGACCTCCTGTTCCAACCAAAAACTAGAAGAGTTGAGGATTATGGGATAGCATTTATGACCAATTTTACCAAGGAGTATAAGCAATTTGAAAGGATTGTGATGCGGCACTGGCTCCTGTTATCAGAGGATAAGGATCTCCAGAAACTCCTTCCTAATAGACCTTGGTTTATTTACACCAGGCCCCCTTCCTTGCGGGTCAGATTAGCACACAATGTGGTGGACCCCACTAGGAAGACCTGTCCCCTTTTAGATCAGGTAGGTTTCTTTAGCTGTGGAAGGTGCACCATTTGTAGAACATCAACATTCAGAAAGCGGAAAACCTCCACTTTCGAGTCCTCAACACAAGGGAAATTGTATAAGATAAAAAAGTTCATAGCGTGTAACACGCAATATGTCACATATCTTTTGACCTGCACTTGTGGTCTCCAATATATAGGGCACACCACGCGGAAGTTAAAGGTGAGACTTAGGGAGCATGTTAACAACATAAAGAAAGGCTTCAAGTACCACAGTCTATCCAATCACTTTAGGATTGCCCATAACAGGGATCTAAGCCAGTTGTGCTTTTGTGGTATAGATAGGGTGGAGAAACACTGGAGGGGGACCAACCTCACCAGGGTGATTTCCCAGAATGAGACCCAGTGGATCCATAGATTGGGCACTATGGATCCGATGGGTCTTAATATTGACTTGGACATTAATTGTTTTTTGTCGAATTGGTAGGGTTGAGTGATCCAGGGAGGAGGGGAAGTGGTATCTTATATGATTCCACCATCTGGACTCCCCCCCTCCCCCCCTCTCTCTCTGTTTTTTTCCTATTTTGAGAGGGTATGATGAGGGGGTGGTTGGATAAGATCACTCATCCTAGGGTACCCTTAATATAATGATTTGATTCTACTCCTCAGCAGTTTTACTATAACAATGTATGGGATCTTGTTTTAAATATATATTTTTGCCTTTCATTTCCATTTTTACTTTTATTTTTATTTTCATTTATTTTTATTTGTATTTTTATCCTCATTTTTATTTTATTTTATTTCATTTTATCACTATATATTGTTTTTTTCTATTTTTCATTTTTTCTTATATAATAATTCTTAAAGGGTTTGTATGTGTTATTCATTTAACATGTATTTGTTTGGGAGTCTACGGTCTCTGGTTTAGCAAACATCTTTGTGTAATATGCAATCCCGCCACTAGAGGACATGGAATGGACGTTCGGATGGGTGCTATGGACCGGCATATATCTTTGGCTTTCACCATGGCAACATGGATGTGATTGTAATTGGCTCAATTGTCAGAGGGCGTTGGCCTCTCTGATATTAAATACTAAGCGATGAACCGGAAGGAATGCCCGTGATGACGCTCTAGTTGAGGGCGAAACGCGTTGACGTAATTTCCGGTCCCTCGCGCTCAACGACGTCACTTCCGTTTGGATTGGAACGTCCGTTCGTGGTGGAATGCACGCTGAGGAGATGCTGTTAGACTCCATTTTTATGCGAATTGCCTTTGATCTCTTGTAAGTAGTATTGTATACAAGCGCAATAAAGAAGTTTTACAGTACCTCACTATGAGGCTCTTTCTATTTCTCTGAGAAACGGTTGGATGAGAGTATCTTGTCTTCTGGAAAAGTCATCTCTGCTGTGGTTCATGATCCAGCTACCACCAGTATCCAGCTTTATTTGACCCTCAGACTGAAAAGCTAAGGGTCCATTGTTTCTGGTGAGTGGGGCAACATGTGGGGATTGGCACTGAGCACTGCAGATCGGCTTTTTTTTTAGCACGTTTGAAGCACTTTAAAGCATTTATTACTTCATTTATGCACAAGTTATATGTTCTGGTGGATTACTACTGAGAACCATTGGACTTTATTTTTGCATTTTTTTCTGGACTTTATGATTATTAAGATTTTCACAATGATGATTTTTCACTAAGATTTATTTATATTCAGTCAAAATTGTATGTGTTCACTTATGAGTTTGGTTTATACTTTATGTTTATAATTTATGATTTATTAATGTAGGGGTGGAACAGCTGATTTTGTATTCCATTTAATCTGCTTATGTTTTGCCTTTCCTGGTTCCTTCCTTTTCCCCTTTCCTCCCTCTTCCCTGATTCCTCCCTCTTCCCTGGTTCCTTCCTCTTCCCGGTTTCCTCCCTCTTCCCTGGTTCCTCTCTCTTCTTGGGTTCCTCCCTCTTCTTGGGTTCCTCCCTCTTCTTGGGTTCCTCCCTCTTCTTTGGTTCCTCCCTCTTCGCTGGTTCCTTCCTCTTTCCTGGTTTCTTCCTCTACCCTGGATCTTTTTTCCCTGGTTCCTTCCTCTTTCCTGGTTCCTTCCTCTTCCTTGGATCTTTTCTCTTCCCTGGTTCCTCTCTCTTCCCTGGTTCCTCCCTCTTCCCTGGCTCCTCCCTCTTCCCAGATGCCTCCCTCCCTGATCCCTCCCTCTTCCCTTGTTCCTCCCTTTTTCCTGGTTCCTTACTCTTCCCTTGTTCATCCTTCTTGCCTGGGTACTTCCTCTTTGCTGGTTCTCTCTCTCTTCCCTGGTTCCTCTCTCTTACCTGGTTCCTCCCTCGTCCCTGGTTCCTCCCTCTTCCCTGGGTACTTCCTTTTCACCGGTTCTCTCTCTCTTCTCTGGTTCCTTTGTCTTCCCTGGTTCCTCCCTCTTCCCTGGTTCCTTCCTCTTCCCTGGTTCCTTCCTCTTCCCTGGTTCCTTCCTCTTCCCTGGTTCCCCCCTCTTCTCTGGTTCCTCCCTCTTCCCTAGTACCTCCCTCTTCCCTGGTTCCTCCCTCTTCCCTGGTTCCTCCATCTTCCCTGGTTCCTTCCTCTTCCCTGGTTCTCTCTCTCTTTTCTGTTTTTTTCTGGTTCCTTCCTCTTCCCTGGTTCATCTCTCTTCCCTGGTTCCTTCCTCTTCATTGGTTCTCTCTCTCTTCTCTTGTTCTTTCCTCTTCCCTGGTTCCTCTCTCTTCCCTGTTTCCTTCCTCTTCCCTGGTTCCTCTCTCTTCCCTGTTTCCTTCCTCTTCCCTGGTTCCTCTCTCTTCCCTGTTTCCTTCCTCTTCCCTGGTTCCTCTCTCTTCCCTGTTTCCTTCCTTTTCCCTGGTTCCTCCCTCTTCCCTGGTTCCTTCCTCTTCCCTGGTTCTCTCTCTCTTACCTGGTTTCTCCTTTTTCCATGGTTCCTTCCTCTTCCCTGGTTACTCTCTTTTCCCTGGTTCCTTCCTCTTCCGTGGTTCCTCACTCTTCCCTGGTTCCTCACTCTTCCCTGGTTCCTCTCTCTTCCCTGGTTCCTCTCTCTTCCCTGGTTCCTCTCTCTTCCCTGGTTCTTCACTCTTCCCTGGTTCCTCTCTCTTCCCTGGTTCCTTCCTCTTCCCTGGTTCCTCCCTCTTCCCTGGTTCCTCCCTGGTTCCTCTCTCTTCCCTGGTTCCTCCATCTTCCCTGGTTCTTCCATCTTGCCTGGTTCCTCCATCTTCCCTTGTTCCACCCTCTTTCTTTGTTCCTCCCTCTTTCCTGGTTCCTTGGTATTTTTTGCTTTCATTACATACTTTAATTTAGACCCAGAGATGTCATTACTGTGCTATGTTCTTCTTTGCGCAGCACAGGCAGATCATGGCTGGTGGGAGCGGCCGGCAGGGTGTTGTGCATAGCTTCCTGAAAACATCACAGCCCCTTGTCCTTTCAGGACCCCTCAGTTATATTGCAGGCAGTGGGCTGGCTCCTGGAAGGAGTTATGAAAATATCAAAATCCCTTGATAGATGGGTGTCAGTCTGGAGGAGTGGGAGTTCCTAGGCAAACTGTATTTGCATAACGACCACTCTAGGAAATGACCACATGTGAGGCTTAGCCTCAATGATTGAAAGAAGGGAATTCCAATGAATGGAAGCAGCGGTCCAGGTACAGTCAGGCTGGGGAGGAAAGCAGTAGATGATGCTGGATGTCCTCCACCCGGGAAATGGTGGGCTCTGTCTGGCTTGCTGCAGCTTCTAATGCACACTGTGAGAAGCCTGTGATATTGCAGACATACAAATGCTGCAGCTTAGAACCCGGCCATAGCCCATGGCACATGCCTAGTACAGTGCACGCTCCTGACCTACACTTGCAGACACAGAATAGAAGTCGTCTGGATAATGTACCTCCAGCCAATGGCAGAAGAAGGAAGATGCGGAAGCAGTGGCGGTAAACAAGGCAGCAGCAGCAATGGAGGTCAAGGACCTGTCAGCGCTGGAGGAGGGCAAATAAAGAGGTAAGTCTTCCATATAGTGCAAGTATGTGATGAACTTTGTTGTCTATTAACTACTTCAGCTCCAGAAGGATTTACCCACTTCCTGACCAGGCCATTTTTTGCGATACGGCACTGCGTCGCTTTAACTGACAATTGCGCGGTCGTGCGACGTTGAACCCAAATAAAATTGATGTCTTTTTTTTCCCACAAATAGAGCTTTCTTTTGGTGGTATTTGATCACCTCTGCGTTTATTTTTTTGTGCTATAAACAAAAAAAGACCGGCAATTTTAACCACTTGCCGACCGCCGATCGGCATCTGACGGAGGCAAAGTGGCTCGTTCCCGCAAATCGCCGTCATACGACGGCGGCTGCGGGAACGTGTATAGTGAGCGCGCGCCGCCGGAGGCGCGCCCGCGCGCTCACTGTGTCCAGGGGGGGCCAGGGAGCGGGTGCGGCGGCTTCGATTGCCGCCGGCCACCCGCGATGCCCCCCCCCGGAGCGAATGAGCGGAGGTCCGTGTATGTAAACACGGACCTCCGCTCTGTGTGAGGGGGAAGGGCTGTGATCACAGCCTTCCTTTACGTGAAGGCTGTAACCACTTCCCTTCCCCAGCTAGGCAGTCCCCCATACAGTAAGAACACGCCCAGGGAACACAGTTAACCCTTAGCGCGCCCCCTGCAGGTTAACCCCTTCACTGCCAATGGCATTTACACAGTAATCAGTGCATTTTTATAGCACTGATCGCTGTATAAATGCCAATGGTCCCAAAAAAGTGTCAAAACGTTCCGACATGTCCGCTGCAATATCGCAGTACCGCAAAAAAATCGCAGATCGCCGCCATTTTTAGTAAAAAATAAAAAAATTAAAAACCCCAAAAATGAATTCTCATCATCCGTAAACGCGACCACTTTTGCGCAAACCAATCAATAAGCGCCGATTGCGATTTTTTTTATCGCAAATATGAGGAAGAATATAAATCGGCCAAAAACGGTGAAAAAAAATGTTTTTTTATAATTTTTTTTGGATTTGTATTTTAGGAAAAAGTAAGAAATTTGGGTTTTTTTGCAAAATTGTCGCTCTTCTTTTGTTTATAGCGGCGATCAGAAATGACGCAGCGGTGATCAAATACCACCAAAAGAAAGCTCTGTTTGTGGGAAAAAAAGGACGCAAATTTCGTTTGGGTACAACGTCGCACGACCGCGCAATTGTCAGTTAAAACGACGCAGCGCCGAATCGCAAAAAGGGCTCCGGTCCTAAAGCTGGAAATCCTTCCGGGGCTGAAGTGGTTAAATAAAAAACAATATTTTTTACTTTCTGCTAGAAAACCTTCCCAATAAAAAATTTAAAAAATTCAAATGTCTTCATCAGTTTAGGTCAATATGTGTTCTGCTACATATCTTTGGTAAAAAAAATCCCAATAAGCGTATATGGCTTGGTTTGTGCAAAAGTTATAGTGTCTACAAACTATGGGATAGATTTATGGACTTTTTTTTATTTTTTATTGTTCTTACTAGTAATGGCAGCGACCTGCAATTTTTAGCAGGACCGCGACATTGCGGTGGACAAATTTGACACTAAGTGACACTTTTTAGGGACCAATGACACCAATACAGTGATCAGTGCTAAAAAATGCACTGTCAGTATAAATGACACTGGCAGGAAAGGGGTTAACATCGGGGCGATCGAAGGATTAAGTGTGTGCCTGGGAGGTGCTTTCTAACTGCGTGAGGGGAGTGGATACACTGGAGGAAAAGAGAAATCTGTGTTTCAGCTTAGCTGAAACACAAGATCTATCATTTTCTCCCTGAAAGATCAGCGGTTTGCCTTGTTTACATGGGCACACTGCTGCTCCGCCTCTCCACAGAACAATCGGAGGGTCGCGGCTGCCGGACCTGTTGATTGGCTCCCACTGTGTCCAATCACAGGTTCGTGACTTTGTGCAGTCAGGCCGCCCTGCTGCAGTATATGTACGTGGGTTGGTCCGGAAGTGTTTAATTGATAAGAAGTTTAAAGTGCGTTTGCATCTTCACTTTAATTCTGCTATCCACATTCCAAGTGCATCAAAGCAAAACTAGATCTAAAGTCTTATATTTCACTTTCTTTATGACCTTCATGACCAGGCCATTTTTTTTGTGTTACGGCACTGCTTTAGTTTAACTCCTTCTCGACCACGTAACGACTATAAGCAGCGACATCGTGGCTCTGTCCTGCGAATCACCGCTTATAGTCGTCACTCGCATGCACGACTGCTAGGGGGCGAGCGCACATCGGTGCACGCTAGTGCCCACCACACGCTCCCTAAGCAGGGCCACGGGTCGGGTGGACTCCATGTCCGCCGGCGACTCGCGATGCCCTGTGACAGAGCCAGATTGTGGAACCTCCGAAGTAAACACGGTGGTTCTGACAGAAGGCATGTCAGAGATCTACTGATTCCTGTACTCGGGATCAGTTAGATCTCTGGTGCCCCAGGCACCCAGCCCCCATACAGTTAGAACACACCCAGGGAACACAGTTAACCCCTAGAGCACCCCTTGCAGGTTAACCCCTTCCCTGCCAATGACATTTATACAGTAATCAGTGGATATTTAAATTTCTGATCGCTGTATAAATGTCATTGGTCCCAAAAAAAGTGTCAAAAATGTCCGACATGTCCGCCCCAATATCACAGTCCTGATAAAAATCGCAGATCGCCGCCACTACTAGTTAAAAAAAAAAATTGTAAAAACACCGGAAAGGAATCCTCATGATTTGTAAATGCGGCAACTTTTGCGCAAACCAATCAATAAACGCCGATTGCAATTTTTTTTACCAAAAATATGAGGAAGAATATAAATCGGACAAAACTGATGAATAAATTTGTTTTGTTATATATTATTTTTGGATTTGTATTTAAGCAAAAAATAAGAAATATTGTTTTTTTTTGCAAAATTGTTGCTTTTTTTGTTTATAGCGGTGATCGGAAATGACGCAGAGGTGATCAAATACCACCAAAAGAGAGCTCTATTTGTGCGGGGGAAAAAAACACCCAAATTTTGTTTGGGTACAGCGTCGCACGACCGCGCAATTGTCAGTTAAAGCGGCGCAGTTCCGAATCGCAAAAAGTGCTCTGGTCCTAAACTGGGAAATCCTTCCGATCCTTAAGTGGTTAACTGACAATTGCGCGGTCATGCGACGTTGTACCCAAATAAAATGTATGTCCTTTTCCCCCACAAATAGAGCTTTCTTTTGGTGGTATTTAATCACCTCTGCAGTTTTTATTGTTTTATAAACAAAAACTTACCAACAATTTTGAAAAAAGAAAACAATATTTTTTACTTTCTGCTATAAAACATATCCAATAAGATTGTAAAAAAATCTAATTTCTTCATAAAATTTAGGCCAATATGTATTCTGCTACATATTTTTGGTAAAAAAAATTCCAGTAAGTGTATATTAATAGGTTTGTGCAATAGTTATAGCGTCTACTAACTACAGTATATAGTTATGGAATTTTTTTATTTTTTTTTACTAGTAATAGCGGCGATCAGCTACTTATAGCGGGACTGTGGACAAATGACACTTTTGGGAACCAGTGACAATAATACAGTTATCAGTGCTACAAAATATGCACTGTCACTGTACTAATGACACTGATTGGAAAGAGGCTTCCTGGGGGGGGTTAAAAGGATTGTAAAGTCTCGTTTTTTTTTTCTTTAAAAATAACAAACATGTTATACTTACCTCCTCTGTGCAGTGGTTTTGCACAGAGTGGCCCCAATCCTCCTCTTCTCGGGTCCCTCTTCGGTGCTCCTGGACACTCCCTCCCGTAGAGTGCCCCCCACAGCAAGCAGCTTGCTATGGGGACACTCAAGTCAAGCTGCAGCTCCCTGTGTCCATTCAGACACTGAGCTGTGGCCTGGCCCTGCTCCCTTTCTCTCCTCATTGGCTGACTGACTTTGATTGACAGCAGCGGGAGCCAATGGCACCACACTGCTGTCTCAGCCAATGAGGAGGGGAGTCCTGGGCAGCTGAGACACTCCTACAACATCGCTGGATCTAGAGGGACCTCAGGTAAGTATTTGAGGGGCTGAGGGGGGCTGCTGTACACATAAAATGCATTAAGATAAAAAAATCTTCTGCCTTTACAATCACTTTAAATGTGTGCCTAGCTAATGTTTGTGTACTGTGATAGGTGCTTTGACTAGGAGAAGACATGGATCCTTGCCTTCCCCATTGACAGAATGGCAATCTGCCTTGTTTACCTAGGCAGACTGCCGTTCTGCCTCTATAATGAATGATCAGCGGGTGCCAACGGACATCGAGTCCGCATCACCCGCTGATCGGCTCGCGCTGGGCATAATCACAGCAGGAGTGAGCCGCCGCTACCCGGAAGTGCTGGATTATGTATATAGTGACCCGGCGCAAAGCAGCTGCCCTGTAGCAGTAAAACTGCTATAGGGTGGTCGTACAGTGGTTAACCCCTTTGTGCCGGTGCCTCCCAGCCCTTATATGGGTTTCAGCTGCCGTGGGGTGGGGTAGGGCGGGGTTTAATGATCATGTGACTGCTGTGATTGGCTGTCACATGACCGGAAAGCTCCCGATCGCTACTTGCGTCTTTCTGTTAGCCGTCGGTAACCATGCTGGGAGTGTACGGGGCGTACGCTATTAGCACAGCTGCATTTACAATCTGGCACACAAATATGTGGGTGTTCGGTGTTAAGAGGATGCATATTTGAGTGCTGTCGGTGTAAAGGGGTTAAAAAAAAACAGATGGGTCCTAAAGAAAAGCCTGCTCTCTGCCAGTATGCTTGCTCTCTGTGTGGAAGCAGTGGTCTCTCTGCAGAATCCTGACACCCTCCTGTTGAATCAGAGCTGCAGTTCACCAATCAGCAAGGGAGTAGGAGGTTTTCTGGAGAAAAAAACAGGGAGGGTCAAGCTAGAACTGAACTAACTAGCACTGAAACGGAAGGGGAGAAGAGAGTGAGACGCCAAATGCATAGATAAACAAGTTGTAGTGGCGCTGAACCACCACTGGATGTCAGCATACATCAGAATATCAATAACATAGGTCTGACTCAGCAGGAGGTGCGTCGGACCTCTTCAGAGAGACCACTGCTTCCTCTCATTATTCTAGGTCAGCAGCTCTAAACACTGAAGCCACTGACCGGCAGGCAACTAGTTTATTTCAGAAGCAATGACAGCCCCCATATTTCAGTCCTTTAATCCGAACCTCCAGTGTTCTTTACAGCTCAGACACTCAGGAGATCGGCCCTCCCTGTCCTACGGGACCAGCATGTGGTGGAAATATGAAATCTATTTTAAGTAGAAACTTCTTGTGTCAGATTCTTGAAATGTGTGAGATTACCTGGCTACACATCTCTGCTGTGGGTGTACAAATATTTACTCCGACGCGCTTCGAATGCCATCATCCTACGGACATTCTTTGAAGCAACACCTCGTTTTTCTCTATGAAGATTATTAAGAAAGAGAAACAAAAGTAAAACTCGACATGAATCAGTAGGGCCGATGTCAGCTTTAACAATTACAGGATTATTTTCAGTAAAACAACAAAAACCTTATCTTTCCAAGCATCACGTGATCTCTGACTACCAGGAAATGGATTTCAGGTCATTAGAGACTGCAGTGAGCCTGCTGTTCCCAATCAGGCAGATCCTGTCTGGTAGACTTGCAGTGAGATGAAAGGATTAGCAGGGCACAACCATTGTGTAGAATTACTAAAAAAAAAAAAGAATCAGAACTGCACAAAATTATTTTGTTAACCACTTGACCTCCGGAAGATTTTACCCCCTTCATGACCAGGGCATTTTTTGCTATTCAGAACTGCGCTATTTTAACCGGTAATTACGCGGTCATGCAACACTGTACCCATATGAAATTCATATTTTTTCCCCATAGATATAGCTTTTTTTTTGTTGGTACACTATATTACCAAAAGTATTGGGACGCCGGCCTTTACACACACATGAACTTTAACGGCATCCCAGTCTTAGTCCGTAAGGTTCAATATTGAATTGGCCCACCCTTTGCAGCTATAACAGCTTCACCTCTTCTGGGAAGGCTGTCCACAAGGTTTAGGAGTGTCTATGGGAATGTTTAATCATTCTTCCAGAAGTGCATTCGTGAGGTCAGGCACTGATGTTGGAAGAGAAGGCCTGGCTCGCAGTCTTCACTCTAATTCATCCCAAAGGTATCGGGTTGAGGTCAGGACTAGAGTTGAGCGAACCTCTGGAAGTTCGGGTTCTGCTGGTCCGTCCGAACTTCGGGACAAAGTCCGGGTCCGGGTCCGGACGGAACCCGAACGATCGCACGTGCCTGGTCGTCTTGGGCTTGAAGGTCTCCAAGCGAGTTGAGATCAGGACTGGAGTTGGGCTATGGAAACCCTACTTAATCTCACTTCTGACGCTCGGTCCGGAAGAGAAGGTTGTAGTCACGGACTGGAGTGCTTACGTGAAGACCTTCTTACTAATTTGTAAGGGTATCTGTGAGGATTTGGAACACCTGTCGGAAGGGTCTTCTCCACTTCGACAATATCGACGTTTCCCACCCGGTTAAGTTATAACTTGGAATGCCTGATTCTGACCCTACGGCAATTTCAAGTACACACACATTTCCGGCCGCAGGGTTATGAAAACCATTATATCACATGGT
>BLSH010450330.1:836664-846689 GCA_018402905.1 Glandirana rugosa | reverse complement strand
TATGTGAAATCTCTAATTTCTGCTATCTGTCCTCAGAGCAACAGCACAGACAGCAGTAGTAAAGTAATCTATCTCAGGATGCAGGATCAGGTCTTAAAATGTCTCAAATCTGTCCCTCAAGCTTTCAGCTTCCTTTCCCTACACTAACCCAAGGAGCATGTGACTGCAGCACTGTGACTCTAGCTTATAAAGAGGCTGGGTCACATGATGCACTGGCCAATCACAGCCATGCCATTAGTAGGCATGGCTGTGATGGCTTCTAAGGGCAAACCAGTGAAACGCTTGTTGATTGGCTGCCCTGCAGCTTCTCAACACGTGGAGTAAAATAGCAGAACCCCGGACCGAACCCGAACGATTTTTGAAATGTCCGGGTCCGGGTCCGTGCCACGGACACCCGAAAGTTTGGTACGGACCCGAACGTTACAGTCCGGGTTCGCTCAACACTAGTCAGGACCAGTCAAGTTCTTCCACCTAGAGTCGCCACCTCATCCCTTTAAACCCTAGACCTCATATGAATTACACAGATTGTTCTGAGGCTAATATAATGCAGATAAGGCACCAAGTCAGTTTAATTACCACCTTAATCAGCCACAGAACCTGTGTAATTCATATGTTTTCGGGTTTAAAGGGATGAGGTGGCAACTCTACCTCCACCTCAAACTCGCTCATCCATGTCTATTCCATATTTTCACAGCTCTCACTGTGAAGAAGCCTTTCCGCATTTGGAGATGAAATCTTTTCCTTTAGATGTAAAGAGTGCCCCCTTGTCCTCTGTGATGACCATAAAGTGAAGTGAATAACTCAACTCAAGTTTCACTGTATGGACCAGTTGTCCATACACTTCTCCACTTGTCCATGTTGATCATATCCCCCCTAATCTCCTCTTCTCAAGAGAGAATAAATTCAGTTCCGCTAATCTTTCCTCGTTGCTGAGCTCCTCCATGCCTCTTATCAGTTTGGTTGCCCTTCTCACAGAGAAGCCCTATATCATAGATGTGATTTTCAGGTCTCCACATACTGCTGGTCAAATCATAGCTATAATAGTCAGGGGTCCACATACACTATATTACCAAAAGTATTGGGACACCTGCCTTTACACGCATATGAACATTAATGGCATCCCAGAGCAGGCCAGTCAAGTTCCTCCACCCCAAACTCGCCCATCCATGTCTTTATGGACCTTGCTTTGTGCAGTGGTGCACAGTCATGTTGGAACAGGAAGGAGCCATCCCCAAACTGTTCCCACAAAGTTGGGAGCATAACATTTTCCTAACTGTTTGGCATGCTGACACCTTAAGAGTTCCCTTCACTGGAACTAAGGGGCCCAGCCCAACCCCTGAAAAACAACCCCACACCATAATCCCCCCTCCACCAAATGATTTGGACCAGAGCACACAGCAAGGTCCATAAAGACATGGATGAGCGAGTTAAAAAAAAAAAAATTATGAATTTAACTTAATTTATTGCATGCGATAATTTATGCAAATGACTCACATAACTGCATTACCACATCCGGTAAACGTTAGTGAATTGACCCCTGTGTGTGCTACTATAGAAGGTGGCAGATCTCTCTCTGATCTCATCGAAAAATCACTGCATGTGGATAAGGAATGGACTTTATACTCACCTTGGTGTCATTTTATTTAGTAGCACTACACTTCTCTATTTTATTTTATACAGCATAGAGTGAACCAGGAAAATACCATCATGGCCACTAGATGGAACTGATGATCATAGGAAAGCAAAACCTTATTTACTATAATCTTCATCTCCATCTAGTGGCCAAATTGTGGTATTTTCCTGATTCACAATACATAACATTTTATCTTTTTACTTTCCTAAGGATTTCTCTTTTTGACCAGCCATTCTTGAAATATGCACACTTTTCCTGGTCAGTATGTAGTAAACACCTCAGCGTTCAGAAACACATTTGTGGTGCACTGCATCAGAAAAAAATGCTGCGTGTTGGATTGCGGTGCGTTGGCACTAATGCAAAAAACGTTAATCCGCAATGCGCCACCTACCTGTTCGCTAGACACAGGTAATTTTACTGACTGTCCAATGAAGCTGAACCAGGAAGGTAAATTGCTCAGGAGCTACTGTTGTCACCAGGCTGGCATTGCGTAAAGCATAAGACTGGCTGAACAGAATCGCAAATCCTTCCGGCAGGTAGAAAAGTAAACATATGCTGTGTAATTAGCAGATTGCCTTTCAGAAGTCTGATCCTCAGTGCTGCCTTTTCCCATATTCCTCAGGCTGGTATTGTGGGAAAGCAATTCTTTATCGGAAAGTCTGCTTTACTTTTCTGCTTTACAAGATCTAATCATCTCCAGCTGTGACCCCGGAGTGTGATGGATGTGCATGGCTTCCCGGCCTTGCCTGCAGCTCCATGTCAGGAGATATCTTCATCTAAGTACCTTTTTATTGCTTCTACATCTTACTAGCTGTAGATACAATAGTATACCGGGGTTCAACCCTTAAAGGGCCACTATAGTCTTCTTATGGTGTTTAGATGGAAATCAGCCTGGGTACAGATTTACCAAAGTTGGCTGAATTCCGGCATCAATCAGCCGAGTTTGGCGTCATTCAGTGTGAAATGTAACCCGTATTTATTATGCTGGGCCAGTTCCCAGCCAAATCCAACTGCATCGTAATGGAAAAGTGTACAAATAGCACATTCCAAGCTGAGGACTCTGGGCTAGACATGTGCGGTTTTATTTCGTTCCAAATTGAAATTTAGACACATTTTTCATTATTCGGATGTATCCGAATTTCCGAACTACAATAGTAACGAATTTACACAGATCCGAAATCACAAATCAAAACTTTGGACGAAATTCAAATTTAAATAATTTTTTAATCCAATTCGAATCATTTTCTAAACAAATTAGAATTTCCGAAGAGAAAAACATAGAATAGAAAATAAAGACATGAAATAGAAAAGAATATAATAGAATAGAAAATAACAGAATAGAAGATAAAATAATAGAATATAATACAGGGTGGGCCATTTATATGGATACACCTTAATAAAATGGGAATGGTTGGTGATATTAACTTCCTGTTTGTGGCACATTAGTATATGTGAGGGGGGAAACTTTTCAAGATGGGTGGTGGCCATGGCCGCCATTTTGAAGTCGGCCATTTTGAATCCAACTTTTGTTTTTTCAATAGGAAGAGGGTCATGTGACACATCAAACTTATTGGGAATTTCACAAGAAAAACAATGATGTGCAGCACCTGAAATTATGGATACTGGAAGCCTGTGCTAGCATTTCTCCTGCGGTGTTGCTATCAGTGTGTGAAGAGTGGGAGAAGAGGGTTGCATTGACAATCCAACACAATGGGCAGCACATTGAACACATTTTATAAGTGGTCAGAAACTTGTAAATAACTCATGAAAGAATAAAGTTACATTAAAACCAAGCACATCATTGTTTTTCTTGTGAAATTCCCAATAAGTTTGATGTGTCACATGACCCTCTTCATATTGAAAAAACAAAAGTTGGATTAAAAATGTCCGACTTCAAAATGGCTGCCATGGTCACCACCCATCTTGAAAAGTTTCCCCCCTCACATATACTAATGTGCCACAAACAGGAAGTTAATATCACCAACCATTCCCATTTTATTAAGGTGTATCCATATAAATGGCCCACCCTGTAGAGTAAAACAGAACAGAATACAAAATTAAAGAGCAGAAAAAATAGAATAGAAAAAAAAAGGGATAGAAAAGACAATAAAAGAATATACTAAAACAGTATATAACAGAATAGAGAATAAAAGAACAGAATAGAAAATAATAAAATATACTGAGAACCCCTTGGACACAGAGACCCAGAGCCACCATTCTATCTCGTTCTTCTTTCCTCAATCTTTCTTACTTCTCTTTATCATACTCTTCTTTAGATGCACTCTTTTTCCAAACCAAATGTTTAGATGGAATGCATAGATAGATCATTGGATACTTAAGGTCAATACAGGATTGAATTTTCTTGGATATTTTATATTTGACACTACGTATACCCTGTAAATTCAATTTTGCATTGTTATGATCTCTAGTTGCCTATAAAGACTGCAAGCCACTCGACTTATGACATCTCTGCTTTTGCTAAAATTCAATAATATCTATTGACTGTACACAGGTACAATGTCTAATATTTTGTATATGTGAATTCATTCTAATAAACTTATTGTTTAAAAAAAAAAATCTGACATAAAAAAAGAATAAAATATAAAGGAATAGAATAGACTAGAATAGAATAAAAAAGACTAGAATATAACCATCTTCTGAAATTCAAACTTCAAATAGAATAAATTTGAATAGAATAGAAAGGAATAAAATAGAAAATAAGAGAATATAACCATTTCCCAAAATATGAATAAAGTAAATTCAAATAGAATAGAAAAGAATAGAAAGGAATAAAATAGAAAATAAAAGAATAGAATAGAATAGGAAAAAAAACAATAGAATAGAAAGAATTTAACCATCTTCGGAAACTGGAATTTTGTATAGAATAGAATAAAAAATAAAATAATAGAATAGAACAGAATAGAATATAATAGAATAAACAATAGAAAAAATAGAAAAGAATATAACAATATAACAGTTTTCCATATTTTGGATTACGAATAGAATAAATTTGAATTAGAATAGAATAGAAAATAATAGAAAATAAAAGAATCAAATAAAATAATAGAATAGGAAAAAAAACAATAGAATAGAATGGAATATGAAGATATAAGCATCTTCCAAAAATCGAATTTCGAATAAAATAAATTCAATTTCAAATGAAATTTAATTCAATGCAATTCGAAAAAATTCAAATCGCTTTGAAATCAAATAAACAAAACAAATTCTGAAAGCAAATTAAACACATTTAACCAAATTAATTTATGTAAATAATGAATCAAAACTAAACAAACTTTTTCATTCTGTACGTCTACTCTGGGTAGTTTTTGTTAAAAGAGGAACTTCAGCCCCTGTAATGCTGGCCCTGCCCCCCTCATTGGTGCCACCATCTTTGAAACTCCCTAACATTTAAATAATATAAATAACATTTGATCCTAAAAGAAAATAGCCTTTAGAACATTCGACCAATAGAGATAATAGTCTAATACCATAAATTAGGAACATTTGACCAGAGGTGGGGGTGGAGGGCTTGGCAGGAGGATTTTACATGCATGTACTTTAAGGGCTTTTGTTACAAGCAATAGCAAAAAAGCAGCTCCCCCTTCAACAATAGTAATAATAAAATGGATACAAATGAACTCTAGGCAAATATAAAAGACACAAATTAATCAGTTGCAGAACGCGCTAAGCCGAATGACGGCTACAGCACGGCCGTCCAGTTCTGAGAGGGCTCCAATAGACATCCACCCTGATCCCCGCCCCCTACGCGCCTCCTGCGCGACTCAGCTGATCACAGATCGGGGTAAAGGGACAATCACAGCTGATCACATGTAAACATACTTGCCGGTTATCGGCATTTTTAGATTGTAAGCTCTAACGAGCAGGGCCCTCTGATTCAATTGTATTGAAACTGTAATGTCTGCTTTCATGTTGTAAAGCGCTGAGCAAACTGTTGGCGCTATATAATAGTAATAATATAATTATTCCTTTCCTCCCACGCTGTGTCTGTGGAAGGAAAGTAGAGGCATTAACTGGCAAGGTTGTCAGGACATCATTCACACTGATAATCACGGCATTGATCATCAATGCAGCTCCATCAGTGCCGCCTATCAGTGCCCATTGGTGCCATCTATCAGTGCCGCATATCATTGCCCATCAGTGCCCATCAGTGCCGCATATCTATGACCATCAGTGCCACCTATCAGTGCAGCCTCATTAGTGCCCATCAGTGCCACCTAGCAGTGCAGCCTCATTAGTGTCCATCAGCGCCACCCCATAAGTGCAGCCTATCAATGCACATCAGTGCATCCCATCTCATCAGTGCTCCTCAGTGCCGCCTATCAGCGCACATTAGAAAAATGACTTATTTGCAAAATTTTATAACAGCAACTTAAAAAAATTGTCGGTTTTTTAATGTTTATACCACCAAAAGAAAGCTCTATTTATGTGAAAAAATTTCAAATTTCATATGGGTACAGTGTTGCATGACGGCGCAATTGTCATTCATAGTGCAACAGCACTGAAAGCTGAAAATTGGCCTGGACAGGAAGGAGGTAAACATGCCCAGTAGGTAAGTGATTAATGCAGATCTGTATTCATTCACCCATCACTAAATGTATTTTTACAGATGCAATGCAAGCAGTGTAAGTATCTGAATTTAATAAACAAACTATAATAGTGAGAATAAAGCCCTAATTACAGTGCTGTGACAATCACTACTCTAGTGCTCCACTCAATAACACAATAATACAAGTGCTGAAATAAAGTCCAAAAATTCTGAATAAAAATTTGTATTATTCTATTCTTGGTCGACTGTGTAACCACAACCCCAGTGCTGCACTTCAGTCATGGGAAATCACACACAGTACAAATAGTGCCCTCACCTTCAATTCATGACCCACATCACACAATGAGCATTGGAACACCTCCAGGGGGGTACCCATGTCACTTCCCCCTCTTTGGACACTTCACTGCTACAAAAGGAGTGTATTCCCATTGAAGGGGTTGGAGGTCCCGCTTGCACAGTGTGATAAGTTTAGAGATATGCAAAAGAAACTGCCATGGTGTAGTATGTTTCAAACAGCCATATATTTATTTAGAATTACACTCCCATAAAGTTAAAATCCAAATCGCATAACAAGTAACTGAATCAAGATACTGCAATACACTATTGGCGCTATACTTCCAGTTTCTGTACCTGATGACGTCACCTGACTGCACCCAATGTGTTGTGTCACAGTCCACGGTTTTTGAACTTATATACAAATATTTGACATGGAAAACATGTACAAAACACCTTGTATAGTTCTAACCTCTTTCTGGGGCTACATTAGAAACATTTCCCCTTAATTATTATCCCAGTGACAACAGTTTCACCAGACAGGAAGTCAGGGAAAATCTCTGCAACAGGAAAGAAAAAAAATCTGATGGGGGTTCTAGTCTTCCTCTTCTTTACTAAAAGGAAAAAAATGTATCTCTCGTTGTCTTGCTGTAAATTTTCCCCCATTTCCAGTCTGCAGAACCTGTTGCTATTAGGACAGTAAAGCTGGACAAACACTAGTAGATTGAAGATTGAACATTGGTACTACAAACATTTCTATGAAAATTCCCACATTACCTTCGATGACTTGAAGAATGTTCCAATGTACAGGGTGGGCCATTTATATGGATACACCTTAATAAAATGGGAATGGTTGGTGATATTAACTTCCTGTTTGTGGCACATTAGTATATGTGAGGGGAGAAACTTTTCAAGATGGGTGGTGACCATGGTGGCCATTTTGAAGTTGGCCATTTTGAATCCAACTTTTGTTTTTTCAATAGGAAGAGGGTCATGTGACACATCAAACTTATCGGGAATTTCACGTAATTTAACGTAACTTTATTCTTTCATGGGTTATTTACAAGTTTCTGACCTCTTATAAAATGTGTTCAATGTGCTGCCCATTGTGTTGGATTGTCAATGCAACCCTCTTCTCCCACTCTTCACACACTGATAGCAACACCGCAGGAGAAATGCTAACACAGGCTTCCAGTATCCGTAATTTCAGGTGCTGCACATCTCGTATCTTCACAGCATATGGTTTTTTTATGGTTTTTATGGTCAGTAAAAACCAATATCGGGTGAGCTGCTCCTTCCAGGAGGTACCGCCATTCCTCCAAAGCCAACTTGATGGCCAGCAATTCCCTATCACCAACATCATAGTTCCAGCAAGATGGTGCACCACCACATTATGGGTGTCAGGTCCGAGCATTCCTAGATGCACAGTTTCCTGGAAAGTGGATTGGTCGTCATGGGCCAGTTGAATGGCCCCAAAGGTCTCCCGATCTGACCCCCTTAGACTTTTATCTTTGGGGTCATCTGAAGGCAATTGTCTATGCTGTGAAGATAAGAGATGTGCAGGACCTGAAACTACGGATACTGGAAGCCTGTGCTAGCATTTCTCCTGCGGTGTTGCTATCAGTGTGTGAAGAGTGGGAGAAGAGGGTTGCATTGAAATGCTTGTGGATGGTGGCGGACATGGTGGCGTTGCTGTCACATGCTCTGTTTGCTGGGTGGCAGGTGACACTGGCACTGTAGAGGAGGAGGAAGAGGCCGAGGCAGCAGAAGAAGAGGAAGCAGGAGGGGGCCAAGACATTTCTTGGATTTTGAGGTACTTATTCCACTGCAGCAAGTGCTTTGAATTTAGGTCATGCAGGTTGTGCTCAGGTTTAGAACATTTATGCCTCGCTTCAGGTTCTCAATGCACAGCGTGCAAACCACTGGTGTGTTGTAGTCAGCACATTGTCTGAAGAACTGCCATGCCGGGGAACACCTTTGAGCTGCGTTTGGTGTGCTAGGTCCCTGGGTGTGGTGGGTAGTAGCAGGCGTACTGTCTAGGGGACGCTTGCTCCGTTTTTGCAACCTGCTTCCTCTCTTGCTGTGCTGGTGCCTCTGTGCGACCACCACCTCTTCCTCCAAACTGCACACGTCACTCCCATGACCCTCATTCCATGTGGGGTCTAGGACATCATCATCTTCCTCCACATCATCTTCCACCCACCCTTCACCACTGCCCTCCTTGTCAGTCTGCACACTGTGGAAAGCTGCAGCAGTTGGCACCTGTGTTTCGTCATTATCAGAGACGTGCTGCGCTGGTGTTTCCATGTCCTCATCCGGCAACAGAAGTGGTTGGGCATCGGTGCACTCAATGTCTTCCACTTCATGGGCTATGTGGATGGCCCATGGAAAGCACACCAGGAGAGTCTTCAAAAAGCATAAGAGAATGTTGCATGACTTGGGGCTCAGACTGCTTGGTTGATTTACAGGGGGGCTGAGGTGAAAGACAGGTCCCTTATTTGACGCTCTCCTCATTGTGGCCACAAATGTACTATGTAGCACTATTTATTAATACAAAAAAAAGAATAATAAATTCTTCTTTTTTTTTGGAAAATAACAACGTAGACACACTTTTTATTTTTGTGGAAGAAATGCACCGCTCACACCAACAGCAGGAAAATCTCCCTACAGCAGTATGTGATGATTTTAGAACAATAATCTGTCCCTCACAGTAGCAGCAGGAACCTCTCCCTCTAACAGTATGTGATGATTTGAGAACAATAATCTGTCCCTCATCACAGCACCAGCAGGAACATCTCCCTCTAGGAGTAAGTGATGATTTTAGAACAATAATTTGTCCCTCACAGCACCAGCAGGAACCTCTCCCTATAGCACTAGGAGATGATTTGAGAACAATAATCTGTCCCTCACAGTACCAGCAGGAACCTCTCCCTCTAGCAGTATGTGATGATTTTAGAACAATAACCTGTCCCTCACAGCACCAGCAGGAACCACTCCCTCTAGCAGTATGTGATGATTTTAGAACAATAATCTGTCCCTTACAGCACCAGCAGGAACCTTTCCCTATAGAACTAGGAGTTGATTTTAGAAAAATAATCTGTCCCTCACAGCACCTGCAGGAACATCTTCCTCTAGCAGTGTGTGATGATTTGAGAACAATAATCTGTCCCTTACAGCACTAACAGGAATCTCTCCCTCTAGCAGTATGTGATGATTTTAGAACAAAAATCTGTCCCTCACAGCACCAGCAGGAACCTCTCCCTCTAGCAGTATGTGATGATTTGAGAACAATAATCTGTCCCTCACAGCACCAGCAGGAACCACTCCCTCTAGAAGTATGTGATGAATTTAGAACAATAATCTGTCCCTTACAGCACCAGCAGGAACCTCTCCCTATAGAACTAGGAGATGATTTTAGAATAATAACCTGTCACTCACAGCACCAGCAGGAACCTCTCCCTATAGAACTAGGAGATGATTTTAGAACAATATTTTGTCCCTTACAGCACCAGCAGGAACCTCTCCCTATAGAACTAGGAGATGACAAGATTT
>BLSH010450330.1:810225-829518 GCA_018402905.1 Glandirana rugosa | reverse complement strand
TGGGTGAGCACGGATGCATGGGTGGGCACGGATGGGTGGGCATGGATGTATGGGTGACAGATGGGTGGGCATGTATGTATGTGTGACAGATGGGTGGGCATGTATGTATGTGTGACAGATGGGTGGGCATGTATGAGTGTGTATGTGTGATCAGGGGGTCCCTGCCTGTCACATAGCGGTGCTGTGGGCACTTCAGATCCTGCCCACAGCACCGCTGCATCTCCTCTCTCCCCCCTCTCCCCCCTCCCCTGTCACACTGCACCGATCGGTGCGGAGAGGGGGGAGACAAGCCGGCACTTCCGCCGGCTTGTTTACATGTGATGCTCCGTCATTTGACGGAGCGATCACATGGTAAACGGCCGCTCCAAGCGGCCATTTACCGGGATCTGTGATGCGCCGGGTCTCATAGACCCGGCGGTCACGGATGCTCCCAGGTGCGCGCCCCAGGGGGCGCGCGGGAGCGCGATTGTGGGAGGACGTTATATAACGTCCTCCCACAACAATGGGTGCCACTTGCCGACGTGTAACTACGTTACACGGTCGGCAAGTGGTTAATTACCACCCTAATCAGTCACAGAACCTGTGTAATTAATATGTGCCCTGGATTAAAGGAATCAGATGGCGACTCTGCCACAGACAGACTCTGAAACCTTATGGACAGCCTTCCCAGAAGAGTTGAAAGGGTGGGCCAACTCAATATTGAACCCTACGGACTAAGACTGGGATGCCATTAAATTCATGTGCGTGTAAAGGCAGGTGTCCCAATACTTTTGGTAATATAGTGTATGTTTTGCCATATTGTAGATGTGATGGTCGGTTGCCCACATAGTGCTGCCCATATAGTTTATATGATATGTATTTAGCTGTTTGCTAGCTAATGGATTTGCATATAGGTCCTCTGTCAATGGAAAGGCAGCCGCAGGTGTTTGTGGTCTGTATATAATGTAGAGACAGGCTGCTGGCTACCTACAAGAGAAAAGAACATTGAAACATTATTCTCTGTTCTTGCTGTGCATCAGTAAAATGTAAAAATGAACTCTGCGGTTTGGCAAAACCACTTGGCTCTGGCAATGAAAGGTAACTGACAACATCTGCAAGTTATTAAGTGTTTAATAAAAAGACACAAGAAGAACCCGAGGCTACGCTGCTGCTGACGTTATTAGCTGGGTGCACCTAACACTGACTAACGAGCTTTAATTGAACGCTGGATTCCTGCCAGTTCAGGTTATTGAGTTTGCAAGTAAATAAGGGCTTCATATAGAATACATTCATGCAGTGCTACTGTCAAAATGATCAATTAAAGCGGATCCAAGTGATGGTGAAAAAAATATGGATTTTCCATTTTACATACAAATTGAAGAAGTCACATGGTGAGTGCCAAGGTATTGGTCATATGGCCTCTGCAGAAGGGGATGGGCACTGTTTATGGAGAGCCACTGACTGGGCAGCTCAGGCTTTTTTGGCAAACACCACTTTTATTATTTAGTTCTTGTACCAACGTCACACAATGCGCCTGGGAGTCATGACCATGGCACAATGCTCTCTGCATTCGCAGCTCAGTGGGCCCTGAAAGCAGAGTGCACTATGCATGCGCAGCGGAATCATTGGCTGGAACTGATATGAATATCACCTAAACAGTGCAAGTTTAGAAGCTACCTACAGGTAAGACTTATCATGAGCTTATCTGTAGGTACAAGTATTAGCTGAGAGTTTACTACCACTATAAAGAAAATGAAGAGGTGGTCATTGCTAAGATCTCCTGAAAATACTAGTTGCCTGGCTGTTATGTTGACCCTCTTATTTCACCTTTGATGATTTGACTTAATGTCATAATTTGATTCAGGACAACAACTCACAGAGTCTTAAACCCATAGTGTCAGCCATTAATTACAACTTGTATACAGAGGTTTCATTCTTGCTCGCCATTGTCGCTGCTGATATGAACACCATTAGGTAGGGTTTGGGAGTAAGAAGACAGGTTAAATAAACACGTTTAACCTCTTGCCGACCGCCCCATGTACATTTACTGCACTCCTGGGTCTGTGGCTCTGCCAGTGACCCGCTCCTGCTGTGAATTGACACAGCGGGAGCCTGGCGATCGTTCCCGACAGAGGCAGGATGGCAGTCTGCCTGTGTAAACAAGGCAGGCCGCCATTCTGTTAGTAGGGAAGACACGGATCTGTCTTCCCACAGGTTAAGCACCTCCTCCACAGTTAGAAAGCACTCCCTAGGGACACATTAAAACCTTTGATCGCACCTGATGTTATGACAGTGCATATTTTTAGTACTGATCATGGTATTGGTGTCACTGGTCCCCAAAAAAGTATCAAAAGTGTTACTTAGTGTCCGATTTGTCTGCCACAATGTCGCAGTCCCGCTATAAGTCGCTGATCGCCGTCACTATTAGTAAAAAAATATATATAAATAAAAATTCCATAAAAATATCACATAGTTTGTAGACACGATAACTTTTGTGCAAACCAATTTTTATACGCTTTTTGGGATTTTTTTTGGGAAAGTTCTATTTGTGGGAAAAAAAGGAGACACATTTTATTTGGGTACAGCGTCGCACAACCACCCAAAATGACAGTTAAAATAACACAGTGCCGTATTGCATAAAAAGGCCTGGTCATGAAGGGGGGTAAATCTTCCAGAGCTGAACAGGTTACATAAGGTGGGTTGGAGGGAAGAAAAATCCTGATCCTGTAATCCTCACTATAACCCACCCTGTAACTCTAACGTTAAACCTTCACATTAACACACCTTTTACCTGTCACAGTATTCATTTCTGTAACCCTAATATTAAACCTCACTGTAACCTTTATGCTAACCCCTCCATAACCCTAACACTAACCTTCCCTCTAACCCTAACACTAACCTTCCCTCTAACCCTAACACTAACCTTCCCTCTAACCCTAATACGAAACCTCACTGTAACTCTAAAACTAACCTTCCCTCTAACCCTAATACTAAACCTCACTGTAACCCTAAAACTAACCTTCCCTCTAACCCTAACACTAACCTTCCCTATAACCCTAATACTTACCCTCACTGTAACCCCAATACTAACTGTAGCCATGTGCTCCCTTGGGAGTGGCTGGTAGTTGTGGTTCACCTTATAGCTGCCATCAATCCCACCATACCTCACACATCCGAAGTCACTGAACAGGCCGGCTCTTGTTTTTGTTTGTTTTATTTAGGGGATTAACTTGGATGGGGAAAAGGGGTGACTGGGGGATGCCCAAAGAATTGGTTACAGGACCTCCTATATACACTCTACTTCCTCCAGCACTTCTCTTGCAGACTATTGCTCCTTCACTTCTCTCCAGCATTTCTCTTGCAGACTATTGCTCCTTCACTTCTCTCCAGCATTTCTCTTGCAGACTATTGCTCCTTCACTTCTCTCCAGCACCTCAGTTTCCTGACCTGAAGGGAAATTTATCAGGCTCACTCCATTCTTTTGTCTTCACCACAGCTAGCACATGGTGAGGCCTGCACTCTTTTGGCAGGACCTTCGGACCACCCGTTACAGGCCAGGGTCAAAGACCCCTCAAAGTGTAGCTTAGTACGTTGGTGCTAGCTGGGCCTTTTATGGACAACTTCCAGCCCATCCCTCTTCCAGGTCCCACCGACCTGCTTTCCTCCCAGTGACACTCCTTCCCCCTGACTGGCTCCTGAGGCCTCCATAGACTGTCCACTATTCTTCTCTCAGCCTGTTCCAGCCTTTCTTCCAGCTCCCAGGGTCTGTCACTCACCAACTCCAGTGGATACTTTAAAGTGTCCTCAGTAGCACATCTGCTGTTCTACTCCCTTGTGCTGCTCCAGGAATCCACTCCACTCCTGGCTGCACCCGAGCCTCCAGGCCTCAAGGTCACCCTCCCCCAGACTGGGGGCTCCCTCCCGGGTAGAGGCCTCCACAGCACCTCTGCTACATTCGCCACACTTTCACCGGCTTCTCCTCCCCCCTGCTGGCAGATGGCTGTATTTATGGAGGCCTTCCCCCTGCCAATTCAGGCTGTAGTTTGGTCAGGGCTCCTTGTCATACATCAGGAAATGACGCCTCCTCATCCATCCCCTTCTCTAGAGCCTTCTTTGCTCACAGGGGAGGAGACGCCAAGGGGTGTTCCTTCCTTCCATCTCCAGCCACTCCCTGAGCCACTCCCCAGCTCAGATCAAAACATTCAGGCCTGCACCTACAGTCAGCCCTGACTAAATTTTGCCTCTCCTAGCAAAAAGACCTCACAAAAAATGCCTACACTTTGGGGGTGCTACATAACCTTCCCTGTAACCCTAATAATAACCTTCCCTGTAACCCTAACACCAACCCTCCCTATAACCCCAATACTAACCTTCCCTGTAACTTTAATACTAACCATCCCTGTAACCCTTATACTAACCTTCCCAGTAACCTTAATACTAACCATCCCTGTATCCCTAATACTAACCTTCCCTGTAACCATAATACTAACCTTCCCTGTAACCTTAATACTAACCATCACTGTATCCCTAATACTAACCTTCCCTGTAACCATAATACTAACCTTCCCTGTAACCCTAACACTAAACATCCCTGTAACCCCAATACTAACCTTCCCTGTAACCCTAATACTAACCTTCCCTGTAATCCTAACACTAACCATCCCTGTAACCCTAATACTAACCATTCTTGTATCCCTAACACTAACCATCCCTGTAACCCTAACACTAACCATCCCTGTAACCCTAATACTAACCTTCCCTGTAACCCTAATACTAACCTTCCCTGTAACCCTAATACTAACCTTCCCTGTAACCCTAATACTAACCTTCCCTGTAACCATAATAACTAACTTTCCCTGTAATCCTAACACTAACCATCCCTGTAACCCTAATACTAACCTTCCCTGTAACCCTAACACTAACCATCCCTGTAACCCTAATACTAACCTTCCATGTAACCCTAATACTAACCTTCCCTGTAACCCTAACACTAACCATCCCTGTAACCCCAATACTAACCTTCCTTGTAACACTAATACTAACCCTCATTGTAACCCTAACATTGACCCTCCCTGTAAACCCAACACTAACCCTGCCCATAACCCCAACAGCAACCCTCCCTGTAACCGTAACCCTAACCCTCCCTGTAACCCCAATATTAACCCTTCCTGTCCCGGAAAAAGGATACTTGATCTGGAAATTCTGCTGATATGTTACATTGAGCACATCTGACTCTGTAATAAAGTCCTGATATTATGGTAAGAGTCAATTTCACATTGGGTGGTGGGTCACATAGTGGATTTTGCTCACTTATATTGCTTGAGCACTGGACACAATTATCTGAATCATTTTATGGATAGTTTTTTGTGTATAACACAGTTTTCTTGGCACTATTTGATTCATCTATATATGGGCTTTATTTGCTTTATAAGTGCTGCATTTTTTATTATGTTTTGTTAAATTCAATATTACATGTGACCTTTCTTTGCCTTTCTTTATTGGTTTCACTGTTTAATTTGTGATATATATTTTTTCTCAGCGCATTTTCTCCCCACTTTTGCACATTGTATTACAGATATTGATTTCACAGTGACATCATTATATATTTTGTCACAATTAGGTGATTATGAATCATACAAACATGGATGTATTTGAGTATAGACCCTCACACAATTTTAGCAGGAATGGTGTTTTTATAACTACACACACTATAGAAACGGGATTAGAAGGAATGTTTCTTAGATCGAAAAATCTTATAATATCAGAATTGCATACCCAATGGGACATTGCATTCCTGGAACAATATGTCAAAGACAAGATGGTGCCTCGCAGTTTGCGTTGGGATTTGAATCCCAATAAGGCCTCATACACACGGACGTTTCTAAAAAAATAAACAAAACGCCGGGCCCGACGTCAAGGAAAAAAGTCGGCGTTTTTCGGCGTTATGCATTGGCGTTTTTGAGCGTTAGTGAGCGTCGGCGTCAATCATCAAAAAATCATCCCTCTGCTATTTTTCAACCTAAAAACGTCGGCGTCAAAAAACGCCGGAAAACGCCAGTATAATAATAGGTGGCGTTTGTTGGCGTTTGTTGGCATATTGTGGCGTATTGTGGCGTCGGCGTCAAAAAATACCAAAACGTTACAGCCTCAGAACGCAATGGCCGTGGGTTCTAGTTTCAGCTCACTAACGCCGACGTCATCTACAGCTCAAAAACGCCGACGTTTTTATGGGGCCATTGACTAACATGGAGAGCTGCAAAAAACGCCAGAAAACGCCGGCGTCAAAAAACGTCCGTGTGTATGAGGCTTGGTTCCAATATTTTAACAAAGAAGGTACAAAATGTTTAAGTTTTTTAATAGGTAGGAAGAAAAATAAACTTTCCCTACTAGACAAAGAAATAAAGGACATTAAAGATAAGCTCCTTCCTTTAAAAGATAATTCTGAGTATATAGTTTTGTCATCTAACCTAAAGAAACCTTTGGAAAAAGAAGAGAAGGAACGAAGAATAAAAAATAAAAAGGAATACATGAGGGATGTAGGTGATTACCAGTCAGGCTATGTTTATAGTTGGCACTTGGCAAAAAATGAGGAAACAACTACACATCATGTTGGAAGTTATGCAACCAAGAAACAAAGACCTGAACAAGATAGTAATCCAGCAAAAAAAAAAAAAAGGGGGCCAAGGATAAATCCAAGGCAAATACCAAGCTCTACTTACCAACCAGTCTGCGACCAACCAGATTAACCTGTCTAACAGTATGCGTTTAAATACAGGGGTTTAGTTGCACAAATTTGCAAATGCATGCGTAAGTTACAGGCCCCGCCAAGGCACCCTGTGATCTGTAGTCCCTATCTCTGACTTGTAAGAGACTCCACAGTGGAAGCACATGCATTTAATAAGATAGGTGAAGGCAGATGGTCTGGAGGGGGCCCTACCCCTCCTCAACCACTTACCAACCGGAAGGTTTTGCAGCTTTAGGACCAGAGCACTTTTTGCGATTCGACACTGCGTCGTTTTAACTGACAATTGCGCGGTCGTGCGACGTTGCACCCAAACAAAATTTGCGTCCTTTTTTTCCCACAGATAGAGCTTTCTTTTGGTGGTATTTGATCGCCTCTGCGTCATTTCTAATCGCCGCTATAAACAAAAGAAGAGCGACCATTTTGCAAAAAAACCCAAATTTCTTACTTTTTATTAAAATTCAAATCCAAAAAAAAATATAAAAAAACATTTTTTTTCACCGGTTTTGGCCGATTTATATAATTCCTCATATTTGTGATAAAAAAAATCACAATCGGCGTTTATTGATTGGTTTGCGCAAAAGTGGCCGCGTTTACGGATGATGAGAATTCATTTCTGGGGTTTTTATTTTTTTATTTTTTTTTACTAGTAATGGCGGCGATCTGCGATTTTTAGCGGTAATGCGATATTTCAGTGGACGTGTCGAACATTTTTGACACTTTTTTGGGACCAATGACATTTATTCAGCGATCAGAAATTTAAATGTCCACTGATTACTGTATAAATGTCATTGGCAGTGAAGGGGTTAACCTGGGGGGAGAGCTAGGGGTTAACTGTGTTCCCTGGGTGTGTTCTTACTGTGGGGGGGTTGGGCTACCATGGGCATGAGAGATCTAACTGATCCCAGTGACAGGGATCAGTAGATCTCTCATGCCCCTACTAACAGAGCGGGGAACCGCTGTGTTTACATCGGCGGTTCCCCGTTCTTTCCCTGTGGCCGCTCATCGCGGCTCGCCGGCAGACATCAGGTCCACCCGAGCCGCGGGCACACTCCTCAGGAGTGCGGCGGGAGCGCGCACGCGCCCCCTAGTGGCTGATTGCAGATCGCCGTCTTTTTACAGCGATTCGCGCTCAGCATCCAGACTGCCGCCGTGAAAACACGGCGCGCGGTCGGGAACGTGTTAAAGGTGCAGGGGCACATGGAACACCCAGCATATGGCACAGTGGCAGCAAACATGTCAATGCGTTGCCTGACCAAAAAACAAACGTACCAAACAATGACCACTGCCTACACCTATAACTGGCCTTTGCAGCAAGGGGCATTGGAGGGCAACAAACAGCAAAAAAAAGGGGTCAAGGATAAATCCAAGGCAAATACCAAGCTCTACTTACCAGCCAGCCTGCAAACAACCAGATTAACCTAACAGTATGCGTTTAAAAACAGGGGTTTAGTTGCACAAATTGCAAATGCATGCGTAAGCTACAGGCCCCGCCAAGGCACCCTGTGATCTGTAGTCCTATCTCTAACTTGTAAGAGACTCCTTAAAGACAGGTTAATCTGGTTGGAAGCAGGCTGGCTGGTAAGTAGAGCTTGGTATTTGCCTTGGTTTTATCCTTGGTCATTTTTTTTTGCTGTTTGTTGCCCTCTGATGCTCCTTGCTGCAAAGGCCAGTTATAGGTGTAGGCAGTGGTCATGGTTTGGTAAGATAGTAATCCAACCTCATGGAGAGATCCTAGAAGCGTTAATAGGCCCATTCCAAAAATATTCCACATCTCAGACTTCAAATAATGAGCAGAATGAGAATTCAAAATAATACCAGCATCAAGCTAACAACTATTACTAGTATTGCGGTAACAACCAAGCTACCCAGGACTGTTCATACCATCCATCCCCCACAAGGATGCCCTACCATTATAGGGACAACCGCCCCTATTATTCATCTGCCAGTAGGACACCTAAAGATCAAAAACCTGATACTAGGAAATCAAAAGGTCCCTCGGCAGAGACAGAATCTACTCCACCCCAAGAGACTTCCATCAAGGAAGTTCTATTCCTACTTCCAACAGCTATCATCCACTGAGGGATGATGACCCTAGTCACAGGTACCCTTATATGGGGGCTGATAGGCATGTTCATGACGAACCTCCCTATAATTTTAACCATGAACAGCGCAATCAACATTGGGATTTGCACGGGACACCGTGAGGCACCAAAAAAGGGGTAGAGCAAAGAGAGGGTCCAGAGGGGGGAGGAGGATAGGGGAGGAGAAAGGAGGAGAGTGTAAGGAAAGGAATGGGCATCTTCAAATTAAGTAAGGCAACTCTGACGAAGGAAGAAGAGATGGTTCTTGATAAAGGCCTGAAATTTGCCCTTCCTAAGAAACTGGACAAATTTAAAACATTTATCGATATTCACAAATACATTCATAAGGTTAACATGCAAAGATATTTTATATCCAATGCTATTACTAGACATATCTCGAGCAGCAATTCTAGTGCTGTACATTCTGGATTCTCTAATGCTTCGACCTTTAACCCGCCGGGCTCTTTCTATAGCACCATCAATATGTGTGAGACCTGGTACACAAGGATCTTGACCAGCTTAATATCAAGAACATAAAACAAAATCCTGCTTTCAATACAGGCCTCAAAAACCTTTGTGAACATAAGGATCTAGTTATACGTACCGCCAACAAAGGTGGAGGGATTGTAATTTTAGATAAGGAAGATTATATGGCTGAAATGTCCAATATATTAACTGATTCTGACACACATGAAGTGTTATTCAATAATCCCACAAAAATCTTTAAAAATGAATTAATCAAATTGATTGATAAAGGTTATAGAAATCACATTTTAGATAAAAAAGAGAACTTTTTTTAGTTCCCATTGCACCCAGGATTCCTACAATACACTACCTCCCAAAAGTCCACAACAACCCGTTCATCCCCAGGGCCGTCCCATTATTAGTGGGATTGACTCGGCTACGGCTATTATTGGGAGGTACATCGACTTTTATCTCCAACTGATTGTTAAACAGGTTCCATCTTTCTTAAAGGATACTAAGGATGCAATTAAACTCCTAGATGAGATTACTATCTGTGAGGGGGTTATGCTGGGTACGGTCAATGTAGCCTCCTTATATACTTGCATTTCCCATCAATTAGGCTATGAGGCTGTTTTGTAAATTCTGTCAAAACAAAACCATATTCCATCAAACCAAAAAGAATTCATTTACTTCTGTTTGCCACTACTCACAATTATTTTTGGTTTAACAGTAAGTTTTACATTCAAACGAAAGGTGTAGCCATGGGCGCTAAATTTGCCCCCAGCTTGGCGAATCTTTTTATGACCAAGTGGGAGGAGGATGTTGTCTATGCCCACGACAGACCTGAACTTCTGCTATGGGCTAGGTATATAGAGGACGTCCTCCTCCTCTGGGGTGGAAGTCAGTCCTCTCTTGACTCCTTCATGGCCAATTTGAATGACAGTGAAAGAGGTATATCTCTGTCTTTTACAGCTAGTTTTCACAGTATCAATTTCCTGGATCTTGAAATTGAGCTGGTGAATCATAGGTTGAATACCCGTACGCACTTTAAATCTACAGACAGGAATTCATATATGCCTGTAGATAGTTGCCATCACAGGTCATGGCTGCGCTCTGTTCCTTGCAGACAGTTCCCGAGACTACGTTGTAATTGTACACAAACTTTAGATTATACGAAACAAGCTTTAGTTCTAAAAAAACGTTTCATCCAGAAAGGATATACGTCAGTACAGATGAAGAAATGCTTAATGAAAGGAATATCCCTAGAGAGAGTCTTTTATTAGACACAATTCATAATAATAACAATCAGGACAAATCAAAATGGGCCCTTTTCACTTCCTATTCGATACAACATAAGCAAATTAGAACCATTATGAGCAAACATTGGCCAGTATTAAAGAATGATTGACTTCTTGGCCCACTTCTACCAGATCGACTCAATGTCATCTATAGAGGTGTCCCTTCAATACAATCTAGGGTGGCTCCCAATATTTTAGATACTCCCATTAAACCAAACTTTTTCCATGATTGGGAAGGTTTCTTTCCCTGTAAAAGGTGTCCAGTATGTAAGATCAATAGCTTCAGAGGTAGAAAAATAGAAACCTTTCAGTCAACTACTACCTCTAGATGCTATACCATCAGATTGTTCATTACTTGTGCATCCAAAAACATGGTATACCTCTTGGTTTGCCCATGTGGCAAACAATATATCGGTAGGACCATCTGCTCCTTTTCCGTACGTGTTAATGAACACATTAAAAACATACGGAAAAGAGAGAAGGAACACAGTTTTCCCAAACACTCTTCACGTTGCCACAACAGGTACCCTACAGGTACTCTTTTTGTGGCAATCAATAAATATGAAGCACCGTGGACAGGGGGATCATTGAAAAGGGGTGTGTCCAAATTGGAGACCAAATGGATTTATAAAATGAAATCTTACAGTCCTCATGGCATGAATGTTGAATGACATCAATGCCTTCATTAATAATGCTTAGTGTCCCATTTTGCATTCTGCCATTTAGTATATTGTATATACACATTTTGTATTTGCATAATATATTTCTTAATAGTTGTTCATCCTCCCAGCAGGTGGCTAAAATTTTTCTTCCTTTCTTGTCCCTTTTTAAAAATGTTAAACATATATCGTTTTAGCATATTCACTTATTAACATTTTTTATGTGGCATATCATTTTAATTTGATGTTATGTCTGGCTATCTATACCAGCTTGTATTTTAATGTTTTTAATTCAGCTGATCATTATTACTATCCATCCACTCTAGACATGTATTTTTTCATTTATATATATGTTTTTGCATGCCAGACTATAATTGGGTTTTTCATTGCATACAGATTTGATATGAAGGTCTGGAGCGCAATATCAACCACAATCTCCGTCTTGGAGGCTTGGTTAATAGCCGACAGGATGTGACGTGATGCTTCAGGCTTTTTTTTCCATTTATCCTCACATTGAGGCATGGAATGGAACTGTTCCATTTATGCACCTGCTGATTGGATATTTATAGTGCATAGTGCAGCAACAACGGCACGTACATGTCCTCGATGGCGTCCGTTGTGACAAAACATTTAGGGCGGAGCCTATGTACGTGCCGTTGCCATCCCTGGGTATGTTTCAGCTTTGGTTGCTTGCTTGTTCTGGATTGGTCACTTAGAACGTTTAGAAAGTGTATCTAACAGGGGAAGGAGAATGATCAATAAATATGAATGGGCAGAGAATGAATGCAGCTGCTGATCCATTCATTCTGTTGCAGGATCTTTCTTTTAACCCTTTTCTGACCCCCGCCTGTTCTGGATTAGTCACTTAGAAAGTTTAGAACGTGTATCTACTGTAATTACAAAAATGTTATATATTGCAGCTTACCAGCTCTTAGGTATGTTCGCTGCATTAGCTTTCTTTTTTTAAGGCTTTTGTTGGACCTCGAGGGGCTGGGTACCATCTGATTGGTCATCACAGCAATCTCATGGTACCATTTACAGTGCTGAACCATCCCCTTCCCCTTATAAAGCAGGGGAAGGAGAGAGATCAATATTTATGTATAGGCACAAAATGATTGCAGCTGCTGATCCATTCATTCTGCTGCAGTGATGCATAATATATTTTTTTAACCCATTCCCTACCCACCTCCAAAGCTGTCTCCATGTGACCTGTAAATTAACCCTTCACCTCCTTTACCATAGCCATCTGAACATTAACCCCTTCATCTTCACCCTGCCACTGTATGTGACCAGCACATTAACCCCTTTACTTCCTCCTCCATCTGAGTACAACCTGTACAGGAATCTAGGGCACCATTCTCAAGCTCTGTGTGTAACTTCATCAGTACCAACATGTTTCTACAGTTCTAAAAAAAATTGTGTCAAAAGACAAAGCCTTTCCAAAAAGGCTCCTTTAGCGTTTTTTTTTTTTTTTTTAATTCTTTCCTTTTTATAGTAAAAAAATAAAAAATCAAGCAGTTATTAAATACCACTAAAAAGAAAGTTGTATCTGTTTCACAAAAATTATATAAAACTTGTTTGGGTACAGCATTGCATGACAAAGTAATTGAAAAGAGTGAACACTAAAGAGTCAGGTAATGAAAGGGTATTACAGGTACTCAAGGGGTTAAACTTCAGCTTTAAAGAGTTACTAAACCCAGGACCCTGCATTCACTATATCTGGTCTCCCACAGTACACAGAACATGGCAATGCAAATATTTTAGTAAATATGAACTGCTAAATACCTTTTCTCATCAGCAGTACATAGCAGTCTTGTGACTTCTATCAGTGTCTGGTTAAAGTGTTACTAAACTCACAGTAAAATCAGTCTGTATATGCAGGAAAACATGCTTGTTATACTCACTGCGGAACCTAAGGGGTTAATACTCTGCATTGTGTAAAAAGGCTGTTTGATCCTGTAATCACTGACCCTCTGTCCCCAATCCATCTCCTGATAGAACAGTGCCTTGGGGGCACTCTGCACATCCTCAGTTTGGTGTGTATTGCTAGAGAGTTTCTTTGTTTATGTTTTTCTTGGGAGAGTGCATGTGATCAGCAGAGGGTCAGGGCTCATGCAGCCTCATAGGACTTTCAGAGTAGAATAAAAAACCCGCTGACAAGCTTTAACCAGACACTGATAGAAGTCACAAGACTGCTATATACTGCTGGTGAGAAAAGGTATTTAGCAGTTTATATTTACTAAAATAATTGAATTTCCATGTTGTATATGTCTGTATACTGTGGGAGACCAGATGTAGTGAATGTAGGGTCCTCGGTTTAGTAACACTTTAAAGCTTGTAGGAGGAGGTTTCAATCTGCTCTGACTGCTCTATAAGGCTGCAGGACACCCGACCCTCTGTCTGGACAGTGCTGATTGGCCCTGTGCCAATCACATGCACCCTCCCAAGAAAAAAAAACTCTCTAGCAATACACACCAAACTGAGCATGTGCAGGTTGTCTCCAAGCCTCTCTTCTATCAGAACATGAATTGGGGACAGTGGAAGAAGGGGAGGATCTGAGAAGATAGGATCAAACAGCCTTTTTACACAATGCAGAGGATTAACCCTTTAGGTTCCACAGTGAGTATAACAAGCATGCTATTCTGCATATACAGACTGATTTTACTGTTGTGGGTTTAGTAACAATTTAAGTGTTCCATCATAGTCTGTAACATTCATATTAAAGTGGAAGTCTAGCCCAAAATGTTTCATGTAGTGTTGGATAAAATTGGAAAGGTTTAGGAGTCATGTGATTTTTTTTTTTTTTTTTTTTTGCTGTATCTCTGTAAGGGAGGTTTCCTTCCACTTCCTTCTCTGATGACTACTTTCCAAATCAGGGAGCGAGGGCAGTCACTCCAACAAAGATGAAGAGAGAGGTGGTGCTGGAGTTCCACTTTAATTCAAGCCTCTTTGGCTGATTTCTTGAAACCACAAGATTAAACGGCAGCGATGTCAGTTGAGTCAGTGCAGATCTGGAATTTTCCACTGTAAAAAGACTAGGAGCCTAAACCACTGTCTTATTCTGCTGGACATTTCACAATGAATTTCACAACTGAATGACAGGAGTATAAACCTTACTGTTTGTAATCCGTAACATCTGAGAATATCGAGGTTACAATCAAATACAGGCTTACTTTAAAAGATAACTAAACTCAAGAACAAAAATGTAATATATTGCAGCTTACAGTCCTTAGATTTGGTGGCTGCATTCATTTTCTTTTTTAATGTTGCAAAGAATTTTTTCAGCAAATACAGGAAACACCTGTTGATCCTGCTAGAAATGCTGTGTCCTAGTCGCTTCCTGTGAGCTGAACCAAAGAATATTTTACCTGATTAGCTACCTGCCAGAAAGTGGGGAGCTGAACTACATATCCTTCAAGCCTCTTACACACTGTTAAGCCAAACGGAGACTGCTGCTTTTTGCCACTTAGCCTCTGTTATTTAGTGACACTTGTAAAGGGACAGTGCACCACCTAAAGAAGAGCCCCATCGAAAGCTGGCCAATGTTGAATACCAGGTGCCATGTTCAGGGGTAAGCCATTCACTAGAGACGCATACACCTGCCTGCCGTTGGGGTTGTATGCACATGGTGTACACCACTTTTTTATTCCTCTGAACTGGTTGATATTATAGCAGAGCTCCACTCAAAAGGGGAAGTTCTGCTTTAAGCACTCCTACCCTCCTCTATGGCATGAGATTTATTTTGGGGGGTGGGTACCTAGTTTTGACAGGTACCCGCTCCCACTTTCGCTCGGACCACCTAGAGTCTAGACAATCTGAGTGGAAGTTCTCCTCCGCCCCTCCCTCCCTGCAATCTTCTGAGACACGTCCCACAGGTCCCAGAAGATTGCCCGACCATTCAGTAGGCGCAGCTCGACTCGTGCCTGCGTAGTGCACACCCAGCTGTGAAGCCGCAAGCTGTCACAGTTGGGTGCCCACAGTTGAAATGCCGGCACTGGGGAGAGGAGAGGGAGAGAATCAATTGTTCGATCAGCCACATCGCTGGATCCTGGGACAGGTGAGTGTGTTTATTAAAAGTCACACGGTATTTGCGCAGCGGTTTTCCAAACACAATTTTTTCGGAAAAAAAAACACTTTCATGAATTAAAGAAAAACAAAACATTAAAGTTAGTCCAATTATTTTTTTATAATGTGAAAGATGATGTTACGCCGAGTAAATAGATACCTAACATGCCACGGTTTAAAATTGCATCTGCCCGTGGAATGGCGGCAAGCCACAGTGCTTAAAATTCTCCATAGGTGATACTTTAAATGCCTTTACAGGTTACAGGTCTGGTGCTAGAATTATTGCTCTCACTCTGACGTTCGCAACAATACCTCACTTGTGTGGTTCAATCGCCTTTTACATATGTGTGCAGGAGTAACATATGCATTCGCATTTGCGCGTAACCACGGTGGGACAGGGGCGCTTTCAATTTTTTTTATTATTTATTTATTTATTTTATACAAAAATATTATTTTTTTACACTTTTTTTTGGACTAACTGTATTGCTACCACAAGGGATGAACAACATTCCTTTCGACAGCATGGGTCATCACAGGTCCTCTTTATGGAAAGATGTGGGGTCTTTTAGACCCCAAATATATTTTATTTATCTCTCCTCTGGCCTCCCATGCAGCCGATCAGACACAGATTGGTCTGATCGGCTACTTACCTGGCCACTGGTGGCCAGGTAAATAAAGGGGCAGAGCCGGAAGTGACAAACTACTCATCCTTCCTGGTTTCTGGGGTTACAGAGAGAGGGGAACAATGTCAGTTCCTCTCTCTCTGTACAGGGCAGCTATCGCCGCCGGCCACATCGTTGTGGGCCCCGCGATGGGACCAGAGAGCCCTGTAGAGGCGGCAGCGGAAGGGGGGTGGGACCCCCTTCCGCCACCCACAGAAGTGATCAAGAGGCTAATTAGCCACTCAGATCACTTCTGCCTTGAACAAAATTGCCCGGCTGCAAAGATTAATACCGGGATGATTCCTGAAACTGGAGGACGTCCATGTACGCCCTGCCAGCGGTGTGTGGTTTTAACAGTGCTACAGTTTATTTAAGTACAAGTTAGTGATTTGCTGCCCATTTGTCTATTATAGTGCTCTTTTGTTTATGAATGTATCTGCTGATTTGCGTTGTATTGAATTTAACTGCCTTAACCACATAGGCGTGCGCAGGAGGTGTGCACATTTGCATGCAGCAGAGCCTGACTAGCCCCTCCATTTATTAGTCTACTGGACGGGCGTATAATAAAATTCTTATAGTAAAAATAATTCAGGTACTTAGATTAGTTGCATTTAAAATACATATTATTATTATTATTATTATTATGTAGCACCCTCTAGGTAGGTAGGTGCTAGAGGTTAGATTTTTTCTGTGAGAGTAGGAAAATTTAGGCAGGCCTAGCTGGTGGCTAGGCCTGTTTGTTTTCATTTTGGGCTGGGAGTGGCTCAGTGTAGAGCTGGTGAAATACAGGCAGCCTCCCTGAGATCTACCTCTTCTTTCAAGAGCTTTCTGGAAAGCTCTGGAAAGAGAGGAGAGGTGAAGTTGCCTGGGGTATTGTGCGGAGCCCTGACAAATCCCCAACCTGGATTGGCAGGGAGCAGGCCTCCTTAAATACTCAGGGCCAGCCCAGCTTGGGAGGAGTTGTCGGGTGGAAGGGATGAAGATGGAGTACTGAGGCTGTCGGGACCTTTGAGGGAGCTCCCCAGTCTGGCAGTCTCAGGGGGTGACCTTAGGCCTAGGCTTGGGTGCGGACAAGAGCCCACCAAGGAAACATGGAGGTGTCCTGGTCCAGAGGAGGGGGACAGTGGGAAAGAGAACTGTCGGGCAAATCTCCAGGAAGAGGAACCACCAATTGCAGCCAAGAGGGCTGGTGAGTGACATGCACATCGGGAGGACTAGGGAGGCACGCCTGAGGACTGAGGGAGTACAGTCGGAGATGGGTGCAGAAACAGAGGCGAGGACTGTGGTAACAGGGGCAGTGGAGTTGGGCAGCTGCAGCCAGGAGGGCTGGCAGGGCCTGAAGAGGGCTGACTGGGATCAGTAGCCACATCAGAGGACAGCTAGCATCAGAACTATCTATACACCATAGGGGCCCGCGGTCCATGCCTGCAAATGGCAATTCACTGAGGCCTGGCTGAGTTAGTGTCAGGCCTAACCACACGGTGCTAGCTGATCCGGTGGACTGCTGCAAGGAAGTGCTGGAGGAGTGATAATCTGCAGCAAGAGAAGTGCTGGAGGGGTGATAGTCTGAAGCAAGAGTTGTGCTGGAGTGTAAATACAGGAGTGTATATATTAGTCCCAAGCAAGTTATACAAAATCTTATGGGGCATCCCATATTCCCCTTACCCCATCCAAATTCAATCCCCTCAAAACAAAAAAACAAAGTACATGGACTGTTCTATGTCTGGGAGTGCCTGAGAGGTGAATGCCAGGTTGTGCAGGGTGACGGGTGAACCATAACATTCAGCAGCCCCTGTGGGGGTACCGCTACCGTCGTTATACAGGATTTATATAGCGCTAACAGTTTGCACAAAGCTGTACATTTACAATACAATTCTATACAAGGAGAATCAGAGGGCCCTGCCTGACAGCTTATCATCTATACTTCTTTTCACAAATACCAGGCTGCATTAATCAGTGTTTTCTAATACCAACATTCAGCTAATATTTTCTGCTGGCAATATAAAATCCTACCTTTAATTAACACTGAGGAACACCCATAAGTTGCAGCATAAATCATTTTTTATTAAATCATTCCATGTTCTAATGGAAATCTAATGGGTACAAAAATGTTTCCTGGAATTGTTGTATAACAGTTGCTGAGTCGTGGTAATTCAAGCAGATCCACCTTCAATCCACAATGGAGCTAAAAGATCAGGATGCAGCTTTTTAAAATGTGACTTCTAAGAAGAAATTCAATTATTCAAACTTTTCCAGTAAAAGTGTACCTGGGTAACAGTGGCAGCAGCGCCCCCTTGAGGTCAGACTAAGCCGAGTGGAATCTTTGCCCACCGAAAAAAATAAGAACTGTCATGAGACAGACATGGAGGTGGCCACTGATGACCTCTCCTGAAAATGCAAGATGCTTTGGTGTCATGCTGAATTACTGATGTCAAAGCAGCAAGGAGGTAAAGAAGAACTTCAAACTTTCTTAATCTGCATGCTTGATGTGGGCAAGTAACTCAGAGAGAGACAGAGGACCAACATAATAGATAGACAACTAGCTATGTTATGCAGTGGCAGCTGGTGAAGTTTTAGGATGGGGGGGCGCCAGGCCCCGCCCTTCCTTTTGACCCCTCCTACTTCTAATAAGCCCCACCCCTTATATAATCCACCCACTGCGTCCCCTGTATTGCATATATTGTGTCAGGAGTATACAGCTCAGCATCACAGGACACAGTATACAGCTCAGCATCATAGGACACAGTATACAGCTCAGCATCACAGGACACAATATACATCTCAGCATCACAGGATACAGTATACAGCTCAGCATCACAAGATACAGTATACAACTCAGCATCACAGGACACAGTATACAGCTCAGCATCACAGGACACAGTATACAGCTCAGCATCACAGGGCACAGTATACATCTCAGCATCACAGGATACAGTATACAGCTCAGCATCACAGGACACAGTATACAGCTCAGCATCACAAGATACAGTATACAACTCAGCATCACAGGACACAGTATACAGCTCAGCATCACAGGACACAGTATACAGCTCAGCATCACAGGACACAGTATACAGCTCAGTATCACAGGACACAGTATACAGCTCAGCATCACAGGACACAGTATACAGTTCAGCATCACAGGTGGGGTAAATTGCAGCCAATATCACAGGGGGGGATAAATTGCAGCCAATATCACATGTGGGGGTAAATTGCAGCCAATATCAAAGGTGAGGGTAAAATGCAGCCAATATCACAGGTGGGGGCACTTATGCAGCCAATAGCGGTGGACACGATAACCGACGTATTCACGGGGGTGGACACTATAACCGACGTAAA
>BLSH010450330.1:783364-801334 GCA_018402905.1 Glandirana rugosa | reverse complement strand
GAACTTGACTGGCCGGACCTCAACCCAATAGAACACCTTTGGGATGAATTTGAGCGCAGAGCCAGGTCTTCTCTCCAACATCAGTGCCTGACCTCACAAACGTGTTTCTGAAAGAATGGTCAAACATTCCCATAGACACATTCTTCCAGAAGCGCATTTGTGAGGTCAGGCACTGATGTTGGATAAGAAGACCTGGCTCACAGTCCCCTATCTAATTCATCCCAAAGGTGTTCTATCGGGTTGAAGTCAGGACTCTGTGCAGGCCACTCAAGTTCCTTCATGCTTAACTTGCTCATCCATGCCTTTAGGGACCTTGCTTTGTGCAGTGGTGCGCAGTCATGTTGGAACAGGAAGGGGCCATCCCCAAACTGTTCCCATAAAGTTGGGAGCATGAAACTGTCCAAAATGTATTGGTATGCTGACGCTTTAAGCGTTCCCTTCACTGGAACTAAGGGACCAAGCCCAACACCTGAAAAACAACTCCTCACTATAATCCCCCCCCTCCACAAAATGATTTGGACCAGTGCACAAAGCAGGGTCCATAAAGACATGGATGTTAGAGTTTGGGGTGGAGGAGCTTGACTGGCCTACACAGAGTCCTGACCTTAACCCAATGGAACACCTTTAGAATGAATTAGAGTGGAGACTGCGGGGCAGGCCTTCTCGTCCACATCAGTGTCTAACCTCAAAAATGCACTTAGGGAAGATTGGTCAAACATTCCTATAGACACACTCCTAAACTTTGTGGATAGCCTTCCCAGAAGAGTTGAAGCTGTTATAGCTGCAAAGGGTGGGCCAACTCAATATTGAACCCTATGTACTAAGACTGGGATGCCATTAAAGTTCATGCACGTGTACACGCAGGCGTCCCGATACTTTTGACAATATAGTGTGTGTGTGTGTGTGTGTGTGTGTATATATATATATATTCTTTTACGATATATATGTATTTCTTCAAGGCACAAGCTTGTATTCCTCCTATTGTTTAGGGCAGTTAGGATGTGGAACTCACTTCCACAGTTGGTGGTGTAGAGAAGTTAAAAAAAAGTTTGGCAAATACAATGTACAGAGATATGGAAAACAGTACACTCTCAGGTTGAACTGTTTGGAACGGTGTCTTTATTCAAGCTTACCAACTATACAACCATGTCACTCCCGCCAAATCAGCTCTCAATCAGCCACGGCCAGAGCTTGGCCTGCAGCCGCATGTAACAGGGGTGAGGATGCTCGTAACATCAGTGATCTTTTATAGCCACATGGATATATGAGGTTGATGTCATTGACCAAATCTGTGTGGCCCCCTTAGGTCAATGATGTCACGAGCATCCTCACCCCTTTGTTGAAAATGCCCTGGCCACAGCGGATAGGGCACTCATTTGGTGTGGGAAGGACAGCTTGCTTCCAGGTTCAGTCCTAACATAAATTCAGACCAAACCCATGCTCATCCCTACTCAGTTTTGAGGAAATAGTTACAAACCCTATCACTGATTGCAACCATTTAACTTCTCAAAGCTCCATAGACAGGAGATTGCCACCCCCTCCATGTGATGAAATCCATAAGGCTGAAGATCCTGCAAAATGAAAGCGATTTTTTTGAATTGCGCAATGAGAAGAAATAAAACAAACTTTTATGGAGTTTCTTCGGAACGGTTAGATAATTCTACTATTTTTATTGCAGGGTTATGCAATAAGGGCCTGTTATCTTCTCTGGTTCATGGATAACTAGAAATGAGGATAGGTGTGTACACATGTTGTGGGATCTGTATGTGGACTTTCAATCTGAAGTTTAAAGCAGTAAAGATGGAGTTGGTTCTTGGCCATGTCTAGCCAATTGTGTGACGTGAAGAAGGACCATAAAAGTGCAGTAAAGCAGCAGGTAAGTACAGACAGTCTAAACAAACATAGTCATTCATAAAGCGTAGGATGAAGACGGAACAAAAGGAATCACATTGCAACACTTTTATTGCCTTGGTCATGAGACATGAAATATACAAATCAGAGTCTAACTTCATTTATATTAAGTCAGAAAACCCTCCAGGTGTGTTGACTTTTATGACAATGGTGGAAACTCTATTGAAAATCCTTTCCTGTATCTGTTCTGTAGATACCAGTGTGTCTTGAAATTCTTCAGGTTTGGATGGCTTAAAGTTATGCCTCGTACACACAGTGCAATGGTCGTACGACCGCACGTTCAACTTTTGCCCAAAATCGGCAGTTGGCTGTTGTGTCTAGCGTACTGACATTATTCAAGTAATCGTACAACAAAGCTTCAACAAAGCCGAACGTAGTGACGTGTTACAAGCGTCTAAAGAGGAAGTTCAGGTGCATGTGATTTGTGAATTAGGAACGTAGGTTTACTCCAACGGACACTTCCGGGCGTTCCTGACTTCTGAGCATGCCTGTTTTGCACGTACATCTTTGTTGGCCCAACTTCTCTGTACACGCGAGTCAACAGTCATACAACGGCTTGTTGTACAACAAAAGTCTTCTAGTCTGCTCATCCAACTTCTGTTGTACGACTGTTGAACTTCGGCTGTTGTAATCGCGCATACTAATGCCTCGTACACACGGTGCAACGGTCGTACAACCGAACGGCCCAAATCGTATGAAACATAGAAAAGTGACGGCAGAAAAAGACTGAGTAGTCCATCGAGTCTGCCCCTTTTTATTTTTTATTTTTTTAATTTTTTTTTTTACATTAACCTTGTTGTCTGACTATGGATTTATGTTTATCCCAAGCATGTTTGAAGCCATTTACTGTTGACTGTCTCACAACCTCTGTTGGTAGTTTATTCCAATCATCAACCACCCTTTCAGTAAAATAATACTTTCTAAGATTAGTTTTGAACTTCCCTCCAGTTAGTTTGAGGTCATGTCCCCGTGTTCTTGATTTTGGTTTCATATTGAAAAGACTGCCCTCCTGAACCTTATTCACCCCCTTGAGGTATTTAAAGGTTTCAATCATGTCTCCCCTCTCCCTTCTTTCCTCCAGACTGTACAGATTAAGTTCCTGAAGTCGCTCTTGATATGTTTTATCCCCCAGACCTTTCACCATTTTTGTTACCCGTCTCTGAACTCGTTCTATCTTATCAATATCTTTTTGTAAGTGAGGTCTCCAGAACTGGACACAGTATTCTAAGTGAGGTCTCACTAAAGATCTATATAGAGGAATCAGAACCTCCTTCCTATGCTGGTGATCCCTCTACTGATACATCCCAGAATTCTATTTGCTTTTCCCACTGCCTGGTTACACTGTTTGCTCATTTTGCAATCATCTGAAATAAGCACCCCCAAATCTTTTTCTTCTGTAGTGCTGGCCAACACTGTGCCCCCAATGCTGTACTCTCTAAGCAGATTCTTTTTCCCTAGATGCATTATTTTACATTTAGAAATATTGAACTGCAGTCTCCACTGCTTTGACCAATCTTCCAGCAATGCCAAATCATGTTCCATGTTACAGACACCTCCAGGGATATCAACCCTATTACACACCTTTGTATCATCAGCAAAGAGACATACATTGCCCAGCAAACCTTTAGTTATATCACTTACATATAGGTTGAATAGAACAGGACCCAGTACAGAGCCTTGTGGTACCCCACTAGTATGTTGGCTGTTGTATCTTGGGTTGCCACATCATCCCTTTAATCCAGGACACATATTAATTACACAGGTTCTGTGGCTAATTAAAGTGGTAATTAAACTCAGTTGGTGCCTTATCTGCATTAAATTGGCCTTAGAACCGGTGTAATTCATATATGTCCTGGATTAAAGGGATGATGTGGCAACCCTAGTTGTATCTTGCGTACTGACATGCATTAAACGATCGTACGATGAAGCCGAATGTAGTGACGTGTTATGAACGTATAAAGAGAACGTTCAAGTGCATGTAATTAGCGTCCGACCGTTCCTGACTTCTGAGCATGCGTGTTTTGCACAATACAACTTGTTGAACCAACTGCTCTGTACACACGATACAACGGTCGCATGACCGCTTGTTGGTACTACCAAGTTTTCTAGTCTGCTCATACAACTTCTGTTGTACGACCGTTGTACGTCGGCTGTTCTAATCGCGCGTACTAACGGTCGATTTAACATACAACGGTCGTTTGGATAACCAGTTGTATACGAACGTCGACCCGTGTGTGCGAGGCTTAACAGTCTATTATCATACAACATAGCTGTTGTACGACCATTGCACCGTGTGTACGGGCCTTTAAACTCCATGCAAACAGCTAAATACACACAATGAGTAAATAAAAGAAGAGGCGTAACCAGAACCATCAGAGCCCTGATGCAAGAAACCATGAAGGGCCCCCTTGACCATCAGAGCTTTTTCCAAGGCCCTTTCCTTCAGTGCCAGGGCCCTTCCCTTCCAGCCCAGGGCTCTTCCCTCTGATCCTGGGGCCCTTTACTTCTGTCTCCGGCATAGGTGTGCGCAGCCTATCCCATTAGGGTGCGCCCCGAAACTCAAACACACATGCGTGTATATATAAATATACACATGCACACACACTCAAAATAAATGTAAAATGTAGTAGGGCAGTGGACGTGTCAGTAAATTTTTTTATCATTTTATTTTTCTATTATTTTTCACAATTTTATTTATATTTTTTATTAATTTTTTACAGTTTTTTTTTTTAGGAGCTTTGGTGAAATATCAGAAGGAGGAATCTGCATCGCAGGGGGTGATTAGGGTGTGCCCAGGCACACCCCCTGTGCACGCCTATGATCTCTGGGACCTTTATAAGCCCAGTTCACACTGCAACACATAAAGTAGCATGACAAGTCAACACAGCCACAAAAAAAGGTTCCTGCTCTACTTTTCAGAGACTTTGGTGCAATTTGAGTGCTATAGACTGCAAGTTTAAGGCCTCATACACACGGGCGTATATAAAATAATAAACAAAACGTCGGGCCCGACGTCAAGGAGATAAAGTCGACGTTTTTCGGCGTTATGCATTGGCGTTTTTGAGCGCTAGTGAGCGTCGGCGTCAATAGACGTTTTTTTAAAAAAAATCATTCCTCTGCTATTTTTCAACCTAAAAACCTCGGCGTCAAAAAACGCCGGAAAACGCCGGTACAATATTAGGTGGCGTTTGTTGGCGTCTGTTGGCGTCTCGTGGCGTTTTGCGGCGCTTTTTGACGTCGTTGCAGCCAAGGAACGCGCTGGTCGTGGGTTCTCTGATACGCCGACGCCATCTACAGCTCAAAAACGCCGACGTATTTTATGTGGCCATTGACTAACATGGGGAGCAGCTAAAAAACGTCAGTAGACGCCGGCGTCAAAATACGCCCGTGTGTATGAGGCCTAAAAGTTGCAAGCAAGTTGAAAGGAAGTCACAAGGAAATAGCAAGCACGTGACTTTGGGGTCGCAGCAGCGTGATCTGAGAATTACAGTCCCACAGTGGGCACCCACAAGGTGGCTGGACGCTAGGGCCCATTTGCAAGTGCAACCTTTGTGACCCTGGTAGTTCCCCCACTGAATATAGGGGGCTCATCAATCCTCATCAATATGAGGACAAGGTGCTTTGCTGGGAAGGGAAAGTGGGGTGAAGGGGGTGCACTCCCAGCACATTGACTGAGCTGTCACTGACCGCTGTTGGTCAAGACTTCTGACCAACAAGGCGGGCTCCCGATCATGTGACTGCTGTAAAAACCAATCACAGTGGTCGTATGATATAGAAGCTATGCTCTCTCGTGGCCCTTTAAATGGTTTTAAAGACCGGGAAGAGGGGTTAAGGGGTTGAAGTAGATCTAAACCCAATCATTAAATTCTCCTCTAGAATTTAACATGTTAATGTCTTTTAAAAATTATTTTTAATATTTTTAAAACTTATCGCTTGGCTAATTGCATGCTGTTCCAATCAGAGCTGGGTTGAGGGAAGGGCAGAAGAGGCACTTCAATAAGGGTGGAGGCGCAAAAAGAGAAGGTTCTATTATCTATACAACTCTAGTAGTATACAGCTCATCGGAGGAGGGTGCACCTTGGCCTTATCACTTTGGGTGCTAAAGGACTGTGTCCGATGGCTTCAGTACATTCTGAGTCATTAGTATGACAAGTATGCCAAAATTCTGACTTCTACCCCACCTTCTAATCTACATACTTATTCAAGGTCAATGAAACAAAGAGATCTCAGCAAAGGAGACCATGAATCTATAGAGCAGAGGGTGTCAACTTATGAGGGGCCTCAAATGTCACCCCAAAGGGCCGCACATATTGTTCAATATACACTATATTGTCAAAAGTTTTGTGACACCTGCATTTACACACACATGAACTTAAATGGTCTTAGTCCGTAGAGTTGGCCCCCCTTTTACAGCTATAACAGCTTCAACTCTTCTGGGAAGGCTGTCCACAAGGTTTAGGAGTGTCTATGGGAATGTTTGACCATTCTTCCAGAAGTGCATTTGTGAGGTCAGGCACTGATGTGGATGAGAAGGCCTGGCTTGCAGTCTCCCCTCTAATTCATTCCAAAGGTGTTCTATCGGGTTGAGGTCAGGACTCTGTGCAGGCCAGTCAAGTTCCCCCACCCCAAACTTGCTCATCCATGTCCTTATGGACCTTGTTTTTGTGCAGGGGTCCAAATCATTTGGTGGAGGTGGGGTTATGGTGTGGGGCTGTTTTTCAGGGGTTGGGCTTGGCCCATTAGTTCCAGTGAAGGGCGTCAGCATACCAAGACATTTTCATGCTCCAACTTTGTTGGAACAGCTTGGGGATGGCCCCTTCCTGTTCCAACATGACTGTGCACCAGTACACAAAGCAAGGTCCATAAAGACATGGATGAGTGAGTTTGGGGTGGAGGAACTTGACTGGCCTGCACAGAGTCCTGACCGCAACGTGATAGAACACCTTTGGGATGAATTAGAGCGGAGACTGCAAGCCGGGCCTTCTCATCCAACATCAGTGCCTGACCTTACAAATGCACTTCTGGAAGAATGGTCAAACATTCCCATAGACACTCCTAAACCTTGTGGACAGCCTTCCCAGAAGAGTTGAAGCTGTTATAGCTGCAAAGGGTGGGCCAACTCAATAACCCTACGGACTAAGATTGCAATGCCATTAGGGTTGCCACATCATCCCTTTAATCCAGGACACACATTAATTACTGAGATTCTGTGGCTGGTAAAGGTGGTAATTAAACTCACGTGGTGCCTTATCTGCATTAAATTAGTCTCAGAACAATCTGTGTAATTCATATGTGTCCTGGATTAAAGGGATGATGTGGCAACCCTAATGGCCATAGATGGAGTAAAACATGGCCAATGCCTACTGAACCAGCTGAACTTCTATCCATCTCCTTCCAGCTTTAGAATACATTTTGGTCTGGCTGATTCTTAAGCAGCCCATAGATTATGCAATTGATCAACACAGTCAGCGTTCATGGGGGAATACCTTCCACAGCACTCTTGTGTTCTGTCGGCGGGGAGCCTTCTGTTTGCAGAATACAATGATCACTGCTGGTGGCTACAGCCACCGGCAGTGATTGCATGGGAAAAAATCAGACAGGCTGGTTTTATTGAAATGCATTGATGGACATCCATCCTGCCCATAGATGGATCGAATCTCGGCTGGTCCCTGTCGAGCTTCCATCAATCTATGGCTGGCTTTGCTTTTTAGCTTTTAGAATAAGTGAAATGTTTCCATTATTATTTATATAATTTTTGTTGACTGTTTCTTTTTTCTGTTTGTCCTCTTTAGATCTGATCTGCTCCAGGGGACAGAGAAGTGATGAGCGGCGTAGAGATAAGCATTTCCTCTATGTCCATTTACGGTAACAGGAAGCGCCATGACTCCGCTCTGAACCTTACCTGGGCTGCGCCCCACTTATGGTGAACCTGCTGCCTTTCCAGTAAGTACAAGGCGTCTCTCGCCGTGGGAGGGGCCCATAAATTCACAGGTGACCCGTCAGTCTGGACTGCTCCAGTTTGCAGTTTAACTAGCCTGGGGCACAAGTAGAAGTAATTATCTGCAAGTATTCTGACACTGCAGCCTTGAACGTTGCCCAATCACATGTGGAATTAAAATACATTTATTTCGGAGTTATTCATTGACAGCCCGCTTGTTGATTACACTTCTGTACGTGGTGACATGGAAATTCACACGGAAATTAGAATCAGCAAAACAGCTGTGTCAGCAAAACTTCAGAAGAACCCGAAATCTTAAAGTGGAACTTTAGGTAAAAAAAACAAAAATGGCAAATTATGGGGGAGATTTATTAAAACTGGAGAGGGCAAAATCTGGTGCAGCTGTGCATGGAAACCAATCAGCTTCTAACCTCAGCTTGTTCAATGAAGCTTTGACAATTAGGCCTCATACACACAGTCGTTTCTTGACGCCGGCGTTTTTTGCAGCTCTCCATGTTAGTCAATGGCCCCATAAAAACGCCGACGTTTTTGAGCTGTAGATGGCGTCGGCGTTAGTGAGCTGAAAGTAGAACCCACGGCCAGCGCGTTCTGAGGCTATAACGTTTTGGCATTTTTTGACGCCGACGCCGCAAAACGCCAACTAACGCCAAATAATATTGTACCGGCGTTAACCGGCGTTTTTAGGTTGAAAAATAGCAGAGGGATGATTTTTTTTTTTAAAAAAGAAATATTGACGTCGACGCTCACTAACGCCGATGCATAACGCCGAAAAACGCAGATTTTTTTTCCTTTACGTCGGGCCCGACATTTTGTTTATTTTTTAAGAAACGTCAGTGTGTATGAGGCCTAAAACCTGGAAGCTGATTGGTTTATCTGCAGAGCTGCACCACATTTTGCACTCTCCAGTTTAACCACTTGCCGACCGCCCGCCGTGGCTTGAAAAACCTCAAAGTGGTTTCCTGACGGTGGCCGCGATAATGAGTATTGTGACCGGCGGAGATCGAGTCCGCCCTACCCGCTCCCTGGCCCCCCGGAACACAGTGAGCACGGGCGTGCCCCTTCGGGTGCGCCGCCGAAGGGGCACGCCCGTGCTCACTGTGTTCCGGGGGGACCAGGGAGCGGGTAGGGCGACTCGATCTCCGCCGGCTACCCACGATGCCCCCCCCCCCGCAGTGAAAGAACGGGGGTCCGTGTATGTAAACACGGATCTCCGTTGTGACAGAGGGGGAAGGGAAGTGATCACAGGCTTCCTGTATACGGAAGCCGTGATCACTCCCCTCCCCCTGGCAGTCCAGCCCCCATACAGTTAGAACACACTGAGGGAACACAGTTAACCCTTAGAGCGCCCCCTCCCGGTTAACCCCTTCACTGCCAATGGCATTTACACAGTAGTCAGTGCATTTTTATAGCACTGATCGCTGTATAAATGCCAATGGTCCCAAAAAAATGTCTGGCTGGATTCACACCTGTCCGGTGCGAATTCCAGCCTGTCTGCAGCCGGGAAGGGGCGGAGCCACTGTTTGGCGGCTCCTGTCCGTTCCCACAGCGCAGCAGCTGCGGGGGGAGAGATGGGGGAGGAGCCACGAGCATGAATATCCCCATTCAGTGCGGAGTGCATCTCCATGTTAGATGCGCTCCCATTGAACTCAACGGGCTGGGAATTCACACCACACTGCACAGATGTGAACCGGACACATTGAAAACAATGTGTTTTCAAGTGCCCTGCGAATTGGATGCGGTTTAAGCCGCATGCAATTCACATAGGTGTGAACCCAGCCTCAAAATGGTTCGCCGCAATATCGCAGTACCGCAAAAAATCGCAGATCGCTGCCATTACTAAAATAAAAACCCCAGAAATAAATTTTCATCATTCGTAAACGCTGCAACTTTTGCACAAACCAATCAATAATCGCCGATTGCGATTTTTTTCTTTTTACCAAAAATTTGAGGAAGAATATAAATCGGACAAAACCATTTTTTAAATATTTTTTTGTATTTGTATTTTAGCAAAAAGTAAGAAATATTGTTTGTTTGTTTTTTGTCACTCTTTTTTATTTATAGCGGCGATCAGAAATGACGCAGAGATGATCAAATACCACCAAAAGAAAGCTCTATTTGTGGGGAAAAAGGACTTAAATTTAGTTTGGGTACAATGTCGCACGACCGCGCAATTGTCAGTTAAATGACGCAGTGCTGAATCGCAAAAAGTGGTCTGGTCCTAAACTGGGAAATCCTTCCGGGGCTGAACTAGTTAAGCCTGGGTTCAGACTGATGCGATCTCTGAGCAATGGGAGTTCAGCCATACACTTGTATGGCTGAACTCATATTAGACACGCACAAAAAAAGGTACATGTACCCTTTTTTTTCCCGCACTAGAATCGCATCGCATGGTAGTTCTTACCCATGCGATCCGATTCATGTGCGAGTGCACAGTTCGCACTGCGATCTGTGAAGAAAACTGGGGGTGTCATTAACTTTGTAATGACACCCGCCAACGGTTCACAGAAGGCAGTGTGATGTGGGAATCGGCTCTATAGGGCTCCTTTCACAACGGAGCCGCCCGAGCGTTAGAGGTAAAATGCCACTAATTAGCGGCGTTTTACTGCTCATTATAGCGGCGCCATTGCGCCACTATTCAGGCGGCGGCGGTGTGCTTTTAACCCCCCACAACGGGTTAATTTAACCCCCCCACAACGGGTTAAACAAGGGTTAAAAGTGCCGGTTTGCAGCGCTCCCGAATTGGTGTTGAGGCGCTTCAGGAGCGCTGCCCCATTGTTTTCAATGGGCAGGGGAGGTAAGGCGGTATAGGAGCGGTGAATACCTGTTCACCTGGGAATTCTGTCCCGCAAGCGCACCGCCTCAGTGTGAAAGCACTCTGGCTTTCACAATGGGGTGTATTGGGGGCGTTTTTCAGGCACTTTTCAGGCGCTATTTTTTGCGCAAAAGCGCCTGAAAAACGCCTTGGTGTGAAAGGGGTCTAATCGCGCTTATTCCTGCATCGCTCCTATGTGAACCAGGGCTAAAGCAGAGTTCCACCCAAAAGTGAAAGCTCCGCTTTTCTGTCCCCTCCCCCCTGGCAGCCTTTGGGGGGGAGGGGGGGAGCGGGTACCTGTTTTTGACAGGTACCGGTCCCCACTTCTGTCGGACCTCGCCAAGGCGATGTATGTCTAGGGTTGCCACACCTCATCCCTTTAAACCCAAACACATATTAATTACACAGGTTCTGATGCTAATTTAATGCAGATAATGCACTAATTGAGATTAATTACCACCTTAATCAGCCACAGAACAACCTGTGTAATTACTGTGTTGGGGTGTAAAGGGATGTGGTGGCAACCCTAGGTACGTCAGAAGTCCATCCTCCTTCCCCTGCTGCCGGGCCAGTAAGAGAGGACAGCGCGCTTCCTGCATGAGCAGTAGGGAGCCGGTTGTGAAACCGCAAGGGTTTCCTTACCACGAATGGCTTCGGCGGCAGCAGCACCCAAGAGCCAATGGAAACATCGGCTGGGGTGCCGACATCGCTGGATTCCAGGACGGTCAATTATCCTACTATTAAAAGTCAGCAGCTACAGTATTTTTCGTGCAGGGGACAGAGCTCCACTTTAAGTATCAACCCCTGTGTCTGTCCTGCATTAACCACTTGCCTCCCGTATACTGGATATACAGTATCTCACAAAAGTAAGTACACCCCTCACATTTCTGTAAATATTATATTCTATCTTTTCATGTGACAACACTGAAGAAATGACATTTTGCTACAATGTAAAGTACTGAGTGTACAGCTTGTATAACAGTGTAAATTTGCTGTCCCCTGAAAATAACTCAACACACAGCAATTGACATCTAAACCGCTGGCAACAAAAGTGAATACACCCCTAAGTGAAAATGTCCAAATTGGACCCAAAGTTAGGGTTGCCACCTCATCCCTTTAAACCCAAACACATATGAATTGCACAGGTTCTGTGGCTGATTAAGGTGGTAATTAAACTCACTTGGTGACTTATCTGCATTAAATTAGCCTCAGAACCTGTGTAATTCATATGCGTTCGGGTTTAAAGGGATGAGGTGGCAACCCTACCCAAAGTGTCAATATTTTGTGTGGCCACCATTATTTTCCAGCACTTCTTTAACCCTCTTGGGCATGGAGTTCACCAGAGCTTCACAGGTTGCCAGTGTCCTCTTCCACTTCTCCATGACAACATCACAGAGCGGACAAATCGGACACTTTTGACAGTTTTTGAGGACCAGTGACACTAATATAGTGATCAGTGCTAAAACATATGCACTGTCACTGTACTAATAACACTGGCAGGGAAGGGGTTAACATCAGGGGTGATCAAAGGGTTAAATGTGTTCCCTGGGAGTGATTACTAACTGTGGGGGAGGTGCTTTGACTGGGGGAATGTAAAGATCCGTGTTCCTGTTTAGCTTATTCCCATCTCAGAGAACGGCGGTCTGCCTTGTTTACATAGTTCTGCCCTTCTCTTGAACGATCGGTGGGTCCCGGCGGACATTGGCGTCCACTGGACCCGCTGATTGCTCATCTTTCTGACATCTCAGTCACCACACGCCATATCTCAGTGTAAGTTTCCTAATATAGACATCATGGACCATGCCTGTGTGATATGCTTCGGCACAGCAGTTTCTAGTCTTCATTAGAAGTGTATATGGCAGAGTCACAATACACCAAACATTAATAGTTTGAACCAGTCTACAGTATCCCTGAGAAATTGAAGCAAAGCTACTGAGCATTTCTGTTAGCACGTGCAGTTAGCTAGTTTGCCACTAGGTGGTTCTGAACCATAATAGTGTCTTGTTGCAGCAAACAGTGTCACCAGGTGCTAGGCCCCCTTTAAGTAGAGCCCTCCTATAGTGAAGTTGTGAATAAGACAGCACCCACATATAAGTCAGGTTGGGAGGAGCCCTAGTACACTTGGGGTATGGGAGCCACGCACTACACAACAGCACAGATGTTACCAGCACATGGAGGTCCTGTACAGAACAGGAGGCTGTGGAAGTGTGGAACTGCACCCACGAACCGGCTGTAGATTTTCTGACCCTTATGGAGGTGGGGACTAGGACGGGTTGCAAAAGGCCTTTGAGGCCAGGTCAAGTGAGGCTATTCCCCTTGAGAGTACAGGGAGAAGTGTACCTATGGTGTCTACAGAGAATCCAGTCCTGTGAGTACTAATGACCCCTGGTGAAAGGGGAGAATGTTAGAGGAAAATGGTTGCATAAAGTGCTGCATATGCTTTCACATGTGACTACTGCAGTCCATCCACTAAATGTGATTGACTATGTATTGTCAAATGACTCCGGAATGTATGTCGATGTGATGTGACTGTTATGCCATTCCTTAAATTCCATCAGTAAAGTGCAGAAAATGTACTCATTTGTATGGATATTCCTTCCTTGGGATATAAGGGTTACCGGTCAGGAATGTCGTGTGGGGGACCCTGAAACGGATTGGCGGAGGGTTCGGCCTCAGCAGGAGGGATAGTGTTATAGCAAAAGGAAAGGAGTGAGGGAAAAGGGATTTTGTGCGCTTGGCGCCAATTCAAGCCAATAGCAAAGCCCCTCATACATGTCACTCCTTGTAGGTTTGATGGACCATAGACATCCAACATCTGGGATGGGAGAAAGTGATCTTTATAGTGTTAGACAGACATGAGTGAAATATTAACATTGCTGCAACATTTCATGGAAACTGTCAGAACAAAGAAGACTGGTGTGTGTTTCTATAGGAGGGAATTGTATAAAACCCAACATAAAGTACAAGATCCTTTTGGAAGCATGAACAGGCCTATGTGTGCACTAAACACACAGCTCACCCCAGAAGGGAATTCAAAGTTTCATTGGTCAAGCTCGGACCAATGTAAGTCTGTATAATGTATGCCATACCTGGAAAATTCCCCTGGAAGCTGGAAATCACGGTATGGGCACTGTTACAACAGTGGAGTGCAAAGTATTCTCTGATTAAAAGAGGTGGATGTCACAATCTCCACCCCATCTAAAATGTTATTTTGCCCTCGCCCCTTTGCTGGTTTGCCACAGAATCCTTTCCCAGATAGGTGCAATAGCAGCCAGACGCACATCAACAATCACCCTGCTGGCTCAAAGCACAGTCTAGGGTAGTGATCTCTAAATTGCGGCCCGGGGGTCGTATGTGGCCATTTGCTTGCCTTTATCAGGCCCTTGGGACGCTATTCCTCCCATTGATACAAGGCACCATTCCTTCTATACCAACAATGGGGCATAATTATTGTCACTTATACCAACAATAGGGCACTACTCTTACCAATGACACCAATGATGGGGCACTATTCTTCCCACTGACACCAGTGATGGGGCACTATTCCTCTCACTGACACCAATGATGGAGCACTATTGCTCCCACCGACACCAATGATGGGACACTATTCCTCCCACTGACACCAACTTCAGGGCTCTATTCCTTCCCCTGAAACTAATGATGGGGCACTATTTATTCCCCTGATGCCAACAATGGGGTACTATACCTCCCAATGAACACCAGTGATGGGGCACTATTTTTTCCCTTAATACTAACAAAGGACCAATATTCCTCCCACTAATACCAATGATGGGGCATTTTTTACTCCTGTTGGTGCCAGGACATTTTCTATTCACATTGGTCACAGTCCAGCCCCCTCAAAGTCTGAAGGACAGTAAACTGGCCCTTTGTTCAGAAAGTTTGGAGACCCTGATCTAGGGGTTGCCTTGTCTTTGAAATGTATTGCTGAATAAACTTGGATAGCGCATAGGGAGCTGAGGGATACTCCATGAATGCTGAGCAGTAATCTAAAGACACTCTTTACTGTGATACTACTTCTCAGGACAGTTACTGTAGCAAAAATCAAAAAAATGAACAGCACTGAGATACTGTCAGAAATATTGCAGGCCAAGCAAGCACTAGTACTGATACGCAAGGGATGGCAGCAGCAACAGCCACTAGGATCCTTCACTTGGTCTGTACTCACAATGTCCCTGGATACTTGGATGAATTCCTCCAATATCAGAAAGATATCTTCCCCAGTGAAGCCTCCAGAAGGGAACCTCAGTAAAATCCCTGGCTTAGCTTCAGAGATTATTATTAGAACAGGTCCCCCAGCTCTGCCACAACTGGGACCTTGATGAGCCAGGTAGAATTTTTAGGTGGGCTGCATAGAAGGGCAGCAGCCCTTCAGGCTGGGAACTTCTCCTGGACAAGAACCTTGCTGTACCAGGACAAGATTATTTATGCACACCCCATCCACCTACAGGGCTTCACCCCCCCAAGGATTGGCTGAGACCATATAAATATTCAGGCTGCAGGTGCCCCTTCCAGCCCACTACATTCTAGAATCCACTAGAAGGCAGGGGGAAGCAGTTGAGCCTGCAGCCAGTGAAGACTAGAACAACCCAAAATAATCACGCACTGCTCCACTACTTACAGGGGAGCCAAAAAATAACTAAATTTACCTGACATTTCTAGCAACCTATCTAGGAGGGTGCTTGTTTTAAGGCTAGAACCACACTGCTGCATTACGATTTTGATCCAACTTTTAGTGTGATTATGTAGTGCTACTTGGATGCAATTTTGATAAGGTTTGCATATGGTATGGGCCAAAATCACTCCCTGCTGAGTCGCATTGGTATGAACAGACACCAAAAAAAAAAATGTGATTTTCATTGTCATGCAATTCTCTCCGACTCGAGTCGCATCTGAAATCGCACTAATGTGAACCAGGCTTAAGTCATAGGAAAAGAGAATAAATATAACCAAACAATAAAAAACAAATACAATACAGGTGAAACATAATTCTACAGCCTGAAGTGGGGTTCCTAGTTGGGGGTAGCCATGCCTCTTGGGGGTATAGGAACTAAATGATGAGGGTGTTGGACTAGAACTCTGAATAATTAAGTAAATGTAAAGCCTAAACTTTTTCTTTCCATTTGCATAGATTGGAGATTGTTTAAAGTCCTCATAGGGGAGGTTCCCCTTTTTTTCACAGGTAAGTGTTAAATGTTATCAAGAATTGCAAAATTACAAAACAATGCAGCATGTAAAATCCATCCATCAATGACAAGGGATACATGAGGACAATCCACTGTCATAGAACTTATAGGCAAAGAGAAGAACAAAAACCTGCTGTTTCCACAGAGGAAGTTAACTAAAGAATCAATCAAGGAGGACCAAATTTCATCAAATTGTTTAACCACTTTAATACTGGGCACATAAACCCCCTTCCTTCCCGGACCAATTTTCAGCTTTCAGCGCTGTTGCAGTTTGAATGACAATTGCGCGGTCATGCGACACTGTACCCATATGAAATTTTTATCATTTTTTTCACACAAATAGAGCTTTCTTTTGGTCATATTTAATCACCCCTGGGTTTTTTATTTTTTGCGCTATAAATTAAAAAAAAGACTGAAAATTTTCAAAAACAATGCATTTTTCTTCGTTTCTGTTAAAAAACTTTGCAAATAAGTAATTTCTCTTCATAAATTTTGACCAAAAATTATACTGCTACATTTCTTTGGTAAAAATAACCCAAATCGGAGTTTATTTGGTGTTGGTGGACAGACAGATGTTTTGTGTATGGTGACAGATGTGATGGGGACATACAGATGTTTTGTGTATGGTGACAGATGTTTTGGGGACATGCAGAGGTTTTGGGGACTGTGACAGAGGTTTTGTGTATGGTGACAGATGTGACGGGGACATACAGATGTTTTGGGGACTGTTTTATGGGGACACTTATATGTATGGGGACAGGGGTATCAGTGTGCTTGGTGCACTGTGTGGGGGGGCGATCTGTGACAGCTCTCTGCATGAAATCATCATCATGCAGAGAGCTGTCATATTGCTGCAGATTCCGGCCCCCCCCCCCCCGGCACTGAGCTCTCACTGAGCTCGGCGGGGGGAGAACTGTCACAGAGACGTACGTCTCTGTTTACAATGTGACAGCTGTGATTGGACACAGCCGTCACATGATCGGGAGGGCCAGTCACTGCGCCCATATCCCGATCTCTGCTCAGCTGGATCCTGTGATCATAATGATCACAGGATCCAGCTGCAGCGCGCCGCGTGGCCGCGTTGCGAGCTCCCGTTCTGCAGGACGTGTATACACGTCCTGTCAGAACGGGGAAGCTCCCACCCGGCCGTATATGTGCAGTGGCCGGGTGGGAAGTGGTTAAGACAGTTTCTGCTAGCGTAGGTCATTTTCAGAGGCGTAGCTTGAAGCTTGTGGGCCCGATGCAAAAGCTGACCATTACCATCTGTTGCTTTTACAGCGTGCTTGCCCCGTCACTGTGTAGGTGAAACTGGACACTCAAGGATGGGCCTTGGCGGGCCCCGGAGTTAACAGAATTACCTACACAAGGTGACACAGCGAGCACTTTTACCCAGGGACACGGTGTAATGCCGAGCAGGCAACCTCTGAGGAGTGGAGACCTACCTGAATAATATAAGAGAGATCATTGATCTCCGGGGGGTTCAGCGTCATTATTTAAGAAATTAACCAGCAAGGCCGTACTTAATATTAGGGAAAACTTAGAGAAAGAATAAAGCAAATGATGCTGCAAAGATCTAAACTTAGCCCACCTTAGTGGATATTGTCAGTCAGTAGAGCAGTGGGCAGAGTCCCCATTTCACATCAGAGCCCCCTCGATTTCACATCAGTGCCCCCCCCATCACATCAAGGCCCTCACCATTACATACCTCCCAACTTTCTGAAATGGGAATGAGGGACACCTTAGCAAAAGTATGTAGGCATAGAGCATGGCCCCTGCCAAACCCCCCTCAAAGGAGAATTGTCTATAAAAATATTTGGTTAAACCCACAAGTGCTTTTTGCTCATTTATATTGGCTTTTGGAATTTACAAATGCAGCAATTTAGAAATTGGATGAAAGGTTTAGCACTGTGAAACACTTTTTGATAAGTAAGTAGTGCATTTTATATACAAATATATAAATCAGACCAAAACGAGGGACAAATGAGGAGGTTGGAGGGACATTTCTCATCAGAGGGGGGGGGGGGGGGGGGGGGGGGGGGGGGGGGGGGGGGGGGGGGGGGGGGGGGGGGGGGGGGGGGGGGGGG
>BLSH010450330.1:759892-775065 GCA_018402905.1 Glandirana rugosa | reverse complement strand
AAACTAATCTTAACCTCACAATATCAATTAAAGACTGGTACAAAATGATTGATAACTCTCATAAATGTAATCATGCTAATGCTTTCAGAGAAACCCCGATCAAACTCTTCACTAGATGGTATCTCACACCTGCGAAAATTAATTTGATGTACCCATCCTCTTCCCAATACTGCTTCAGAGGATGTAACATACTAGGCACGACCCTTCATATCTTCTGGGAATGCGATCATGTTAAAGCCATCTGGAATTTAGCCAAAAGTAAGATCACCAAATTTGTGAGCAAACAAATCTTACTGTCCCCTCAAATATGCTTACTGTTTCAAGATATACCAGATATCCCTATACAATGTTTAAGACTCATCCATTCTTTATTCAGTGCCATCCTATGGATGATAGCCTGCAATTGGAGATCTAGTAATCTACCCTGGCCCCAAGTTCTGCATAGAATGGACCAAATTAGAATCACAGAATATATATACCATACGTTACATGACTCCAGACATGTCCACAAAGAAAAATGGTCCTACTGGGATTTGTTATGACTCCCCCATCATACCTTCCATATCTTCTACACTGGTATTATCACATAAAGCTTTGTTTCAGTTAACACTGTCATTATTATCCATTGAATTTATATCTTCAAATGCTATGTCATGAACCTTATGATATTATCCTATTGTCATGCTAAACATATACGTTATATAATACCTAATATTGTAATGTAACTTTCATGTATCCTACTTTATTTCCTTCCAATAAAAAATTGGTAAACAAAAAAAAAAATTGTGTGCTGTGCGCCCTCTAGAGGAGATCCATGAAATTCTCCAATTTACAAAATTCCAGCTTTGGCAATAGTTTACTGAGTTCCATCAGATGCCCCCTTTGCTCTGATTCTAGCAACATCAGCTGAAGAGGGGACAAGGGTCTCCACCTTCAGTTCATCCTCCAAGAAATATTTTAAACTGACTTGATTAGTCCATTGTTCTGTCCGAAGGCTTCCTGTTGATACTGTTTTGGAATTTCCTGTGCAAGCTCTCAAAAGGCAATATTTATATCTTGTGGGTTGAAGAGGACAAGGAAAACCATTTATTATTATATCCTCATTGCATTTAGAGATGTGTCTGCAAGCAGTAGATTCCATCAGCAGAAGAGGCTCAAGAGGCAAAGAAGTCAACATACCTCAGGGAACTTAAAGCGGAGGTCCGAGGGCTAAAAAAAAATTAAAAGTCAGCAGCTACACATACAGTAGCTGCTGACTTTTAATATTAGGACACTTACCTGTCCTGGAGTCCAGCGATGTCGGCACCCGCCGCCGATCTTCGGATCGGGGGACGGGTGCAGCCGCCTCCATCGCGGGTAAGGGAACCCGGACGTGTAAGCAGTACAGCTTCACGCCGGGCACCTTACTGCGCATGCGCGAGCTCTGCCGCGCTCTGCTACTGGCCAGGCGGCCAGAAGCAGAGCGAGCAGGGAGGAGGGAGCCGGGCTGCTGACGTCAGCGGCCGCGTCCGCCGGCCAGAGCTCCCGGAAGTGTGGAAAAGGACACCTGTCTAAAGACAGGCGTCCTCTCCCCCCTCCCCCCCCGAAAGGTGCCAAATGTGACACCTGAGGGGGGGAGGAATCTAACCAGCGGAAGTTCCACTTTAGGGTGGAACTCCGCTTTAACCTCCCTGGCGGTGTGATTAGGTCAGATCTTTGCATCTAAAAGCGGTACATTGTTTTGCATAGAAGTTTGGCGTTTTATATTGTAGGCCTGAAATTCTTAGGAATAACTCACTTAAATCTGTCCAAACAAGAGTCTAGTAGACATCCCGGGTATGATAAAGTTTGAAACACTTAATCATAAATTATAATATAATAAATAACTATAAATAATTATCAAAAAAAAATAACATAATAGTAATAAAATGTATTCAATAATGTAATGAAATCAAAAACACTTTTGCTCATTTGCAGAATTGTCGCTGTCGTCACTTTCAGTGTCTGATGATAAATTTCCCCAAAAATCAGTATCACTCAATTCTGCAAATTATTCTTATTTACTATCGCTGTTTTCTAGCTGATCAAAAACCACTTTTGACGTAAAGGGACACTTTTTGGTTGCCATGGACATTCTCAAGTTTCCAGGCAGAAAGAATGACATTTATAATATAAAAGTGCATGCAGGGCACCGGGCAAACCACTAGGGACAAAGGGGATGTGAAATGATTTTATACAGTAATGTAATCTTACAGATTACAGTGTACTGTATGTGTTATGTGTGTTTCACTATTTGAATTTGCCACCAGGCTCCGCCCCCGTGCGACGCGACGCTCGCAAGGAACGGAGCCCGGCACACAGAGGCATCGGGCGGAAGACAAAGCGGGGGGACATCGCTGGATCCAGGGGACAAGGTGAGTAACACTGTCTGGATCCAGCGATGCAATCCCCAGTGTGGCTCGGGGTTACCGATCTTGGTACAGAAAATTCACCCCGAGCCACACTCGGGAATACCGCCAGGGGGTTAAGGTGTAAATGGATTATGGGTGGATCTTGTGCTATTGGTAATGGCAGCTGTTCAGAGACAAGATGATGGCATAGTAGAAAGACATTCATGACGTCATCCTTTCCTGACAGTGACCTAGAGCAAGGTGGCTGTACACCCCTGCCGCCAGATACACATGCATGTTTTCCTTTTAAAGCTGAGATTTAGCTATCAATATTTTTGCATAGCTACATTGGCCCAGCTATTTAAGTGCCAAATTTGTGGGATCCCTGTGGAAGCTGAAGATCCCCATAGTAGGCAATTCTACTATCGTTGCTAGTTTCTGGGTGCCATGCATCATGGCTGCCCTGCTGCTTACTGAACATAGGAGATCATCCGCTTGGCACAGGTGCCATTCATAGAGCACTTCGCATTGTCTCAATGAATGTAAAGCATTCTCAGATTGGACATGGTAGAGAAACAGGGTGGTGGTGGTAGTACAATCTCCACCTTGTCCAATCAGAGAACACTTTGCACTCATTGAGAAAATGCAAAACATTCTGAATGGTGCCCATGCCAAGGTCACCCCAGGGCAGCTGCTTGGCATGGTACCCGGAATCGAGTGGAGATCACTGTAGCAGCGGTGCCTACTTCAGTGATTTTCATCTTCCACCGGGGTCCCACAGGTATGGCACATACCTATATTAGTTCATGCTAGACCAGTGTAACAATATCCCTACATAAACTTCAGCTTTACTCATTGGTGTATGCCCACTCAGTACCCCAATACATATGAACCAAGAATCATAATTCCCATGATCACAGCTGTATGCACAGTGAGAACTCTATTTATTTTAGGTACTTATATAGTGATATATATATATATAGTCAATTTACGCAGTGCTTTACATACAGTATCTCACAAAAGTGAGTACACCCCTCACATTTTGTAAATATTTTATTATATCGTTTCATGTGACAACAATGAAGAAATTACACTTTGCTACAATGTAAAGTAGTGAGTGTACAGCTTGTATAACAGTGTAAATTTGCTGTCCCCTCAAAATAACTCAACACACAGCTATTAATGTCTAAACCGCTGGCAACAAAAGTGAGTACACCCCTAAGTGAAAATGTCCAAATTGGGCCACAATTGTCAATATTTTTTGTGGCCACCATTATTTTCCAGCTCTGCCCTTGGGCATTGAGTTCACCAGAGATTCACAGGTTGCCACTGGAGTCCTCTTCCACTCCTCCATGATGGCATCACAGAGCTGGTGGATGACCTTGCACTCCTCCACCTTCCATTTGAGAACGCCTCACGGATGGTCAATAGGGTTTAGGTCTGGAGACATGCTTGGCCAGTCCATCGCCTTTACCCTCAGCTTCTTTAGCAAGGCAGTGGTCATCTTGGAGGTGTGTTTAGGGTCGTTATCATGTTGGAATACTGCCCTGCGGCCCAGTCTCCGAAGGGAGGGGATTATGCTTTGCTTCAGTATGTCACAATACATGTTGGCATTCATGGTTCCCTCAATGAACTGTAGCTCTCCAGTGCCGGCAACACTCATGCAGCCCCAGACCATGACACTCCCACCACCATGCTTGACTGTAGGCAAGACACACTTGTCTTTGTACTCCTCTCCTAGTAGCCGCCACACACGCTTGACAGCATCTGAAACAAACACGTTTATCTTAGTCTCATCAGACCACAGGACATGGTTCCAGTAATCCATGTCCTTAGTCTGCTTGTCTTCAGCAAACTTTTGCGGGTTTTCTTGTGCATCATCTTTAGAAGAGGCTTCCTTCTGGGATGACAGCCATGCAGACCAATTTGATGCAGTGTGCGGCGTATGGTCTGAGCACTGACAGGCTGACCCCCTTCAACCTCTGCAGCAATGGTGGCAGCACTCATACGTTTATTTCGCAAAGACAACCTCAGGATATGACGCTGAGCACGTGCACACAACTTCTTTGGTCAACCATGGCGAGGCCTGTTCTGAGTGGAACCTGTCCTGTTAAACCGCTGTATGGTCTCGGCCACTGTGCTGCAGCTCATTTTCAAGGTCTTGGCAATCTTCTTATAGCCTAGGCCATCTTTATGTAGAGCAACATCTTTTTTTCAGATCCTCAGAGAGTTCTTTGCCATGAGGTGCCCTGTTGAACTTCCAGTGACCAGTATGAGAGAGTGAGAGCGTTAACACCAAATTTAACACACCTGCTCCCCATTCACACCTGAGACCTTGTAAACACTAACAAGTCGCATGGCACTGGGAGGGAAAATAGCTAATTGGGTCCGATTAGGACATTTTCACTTAGGGGTGTACTCACTTTTGTTGCCAGCAGTTTAGACATTAATTTGAGGGGACAGCAAATTTACACTGTTATACAAGCTGTACACTCACTACTTTACATTGTAGCAAAGTGTCATTTCTTCAGTGTTGTCACATGAAAAGATAGAATAAAATATTTACAAAAATGTTAGGGGTGTACTCACTTTTGAGATACTGTATATATTGTATATTCACATTTGTCCCTGCCCTCAAGGAGCTTACAATCTAAGGGTTCTCACCTTCATATACACACAAACTAGGGTCAATTTAGACAGGAGCCAATTAACTCCTTCCTGGCGGCCATACATATATATGCGGCCTCTCAGTGGGTGGGCCTTAATGCTGAGAGGCCGCATATATGCGTACATAAAGATAAACAGCTGTGCCGAGAGCTCCCGGTTAATGGAAAGCTCCCGATCTCTACTTGCAATCTGGAGATTTCTGATCATGCGACCTCTGCGACAGCCAATCGCAGCGATCATATGATCAGAAACATCTGAAACCCCTTAAAGGGCCAGGAGGTGCCAGTGACAAGGGGTTAATCTACCAGCATATCTGTGATAAGTTTTTCATTTTTTTGTTTGCTTCTTTTAGTTTCCTTTGTACATTTACAGGGTCTGTACATTTGAAAAGAAGCTGCCTACCAGTGCCCATCAGTGTCGTCTATCAGTGCCCATCAGCGTCGTCTATCAGTGCCCATCAGTGCAGCCTATCAGTGCCCATCAGTGCAGCCTATCAGTGCTGTCTTTACCTCCTCATCAGTGCCCATCAGTGCCATCTATCAGTGCAGCATATCAGTGCTGCCTATCAATGCCCATCAGTGCAGCCTATCAGTGCCACCAGTGCCTCCTCATCAGTGCTGCTTATCAGTGCCCATTAGTGCAGCCTATCAGTGCCGTCTTTACCTCCTCATCAGTGCCCATCAGTGCCATCTATCAGTGCAGCATATCGGTGCTGCCTATCAATGCCCATCAGTGCAGCCTATCAGTGCCACCAGTGCCTCCTCAACAGTGCACATCAGTGAAGGAGTAAAACTACTTATGTACAAAACTAAGAAAAACTTTTTTTTTTTTTTTTTTTTAAATGGAAATCCCAGTGGTGATTAGATACCACCAAAAGAAAGCTCTGTTCTAAAAAAATATGAATAATTTTGTTTGGGTACAGCAATGCATGACCTCGCAATTGCCATTAAAAATGCACTAGCGCTGATCCTGAAAATTGGCCTGGGCAGGAAGGGGTAAAAGTGCCCAGTAGGCAATTAGATACAATTTGTCAGAAAAGGCCTGGTCCTTATGTGGTTAGAAATTGTGTAGCATAAAACATAGCAACTACCACCATTTTTATTCTCCTGCTTTAAGGAAATATATAATGCTCTGGGGGTTTTCAGTTATCTTCAGGCCTAAAATGTGCATTAAACGGGTGGCAACAATAAAAATGGCTCTGGCAGCGAAGGGGTCAATCCCTCATTGATCTTCCCATGTCAACCAAAAGCTAATTTCCTTGAAATCCTCTGGAAACATCTGAGCCTTACTGCTTGTTGGAGACATTTGTTTTACATTGAAGGGCCAATTAGCTGTATATCTCTCACTCAGAAGGAGCCATTATGGCGTTTGAAGTGATGCTTTGCGCAGTCACCCCGCTTATATTCCTCATTATTTAATGAAGTAGAAGAGCCTGTAACTCCCATTGTACTTCCTCTAAGATTTGTTGAGACATTTGCCCTCATGGACTTCCTCTCCACTCTTATCTCCTACACCACGCTGCACCTTCCTAAGCAAGATACTCGCCTCGCTTGGAATCGAAGGAAAAAAATATTGACATTTCAGCAGATAAATATAACGCAGCGCGTAAACTTTTGCGTGCACTTTGCAGCCCGCTGATACTTAACCCCGGCCCTCAAGGGCTGATCTATTGCAAAGCAATCTGTTTTGTATCTCATTTTTAACCACTTCAGCTCCGGAAGCTTTTAATCCCTTCCTGACCAGGCCATTTTCTGCGATACGGCACTGCATTACTTTAACTGACAATTGCGTGGTCGTGCAACGCTGTACCCTAATAAAATAGAGCTTTCCTTTGGTGGTATTTGATCACCTCTGCGGTTTTTATTTTTTGCGCTATAAACAAAAAAAGAGCGACAATATTGAAAAAAAACCAAAACAATATTTTTTACTTTCTGCTATAAAACACATTCAATATAAAAATGTAAAAAATCTAATTTCTTCATCAGTTTAGGCCAATATATATAATGCTACATATTTTTGATAAAAAAAAAACCCAAATAGCGTATATTGATTGGAATGCGCAAAAGTTATAGGGTCTACAAACTCTGGGATAGATTTATGGATTTTTTTAAAATTGTTTTTACTAGTAATGGCGGTGATCAGCAATTTGTTAGCGAGACTGCGACATTGCTGACAAACCTGACACTAAAGCCTCGTGCACACGGTGCGACGGTCGTACGTCCGGACATCCAAAATCGTATGTTGGCTGTTGCATCTCGCATACTGACATGCACTAAGCAATCGTACGACCAAGCCTAACATGGTGATGTGTTACAAGCGTATAAAGAGGAAGTTCAGGTGCATGTGATTTGTGAATTAGGAACGTAGGTTTCCCAGAACGGACACTTCCAGGCGTTCCTGACTTCTGAGCATTCATGTTTTTGCACATACAACTTTGTTGGCCCAACATCTCTGTACACACGGTACAACGGTCGTACAACCGCTTGTTGTACAACAGAAGTTTTCCACTCTGCTGATCCAACTTCTGTTGTACGACCGCCACACGTTGGCTGTTCTAATTGCGTATACTAACGGTCGGGTGATTGTACAACAAGCTGTTGTGCGACCGTTGTACCGTGTGTACGAGCCTTTAGTGAGACTTTTTGGGGACCAGTGACACCAATACAGTGATCAGTGTTAAAAAATGCACTGTCACTGTATAAATGACACTGGCAGTGAGGGGGTTAACATCAGGGGGGATCAAAGAGTTAACTGTGTTTCCCAGGTGTGATTTCTTAGGGTCCTTTCACACTAGCGGCGTTTGTATTGACGGACTCCGCTGCTCAGCAGGGATCGATCCCTTGATCCCCGCTGAGCCGCCGGATGACAGGTCCGTCTCTGCTCACTGTGCACGGAGGGAACTGTCAGAGCCCTGTTGTCCTCTATGGAGATCGGATGAAAACGGATCCGTTCTTTCCGTTTTTCATCCAATCCGATCCACCAGATGGATGAAAAATAGGGTTTCCATCCGTCTGGATTTAGCGGATTGGATGTCCCCGCTGACATCCATCGCTCCATAGAGGTTAATGGATTGTCCGTTTAGGTTCGCCTGAAAAACTGACAGACGGACCTGAACAGTCCATGCGTGTGAAAGGGGCCTTACTGTGTGCGGGATGGACTGACTCGAGGAAGAGTTCCTGATTAGCAGGAATCGCAGATCTCTCTTTTCCTGTCTGACAGAGCGGCGGTCTATCTTGTTTACATAGGCAGACCGCCGTTCTGTCTCTCCAGCAAATGATTGCGGGTGGCCGGCGGACCTGCTGATTATCTCCCGCTGTGTCGATGGAAGAAAACACACACAGATATGTGATTTTGCGCTTAAGGGCCGCCCAGCCGCAGTTTATGTGCGCGGGGCGGTCCTTAAGTGGTTAAAGGCATAGAACACTTTTTTGTAAATTTTTTAATAAATGCGTCCACATTAATTAAATAAAAAATAAGATAAGATGCACCTACCTGCCTGCTTCGTGTCTTCTCTGGCATGTAAACTGAGCTGTGCACGCGCAGCTCAGCTTAGACTGCCAGCCCGGTCTCTGTGTGCCGGGATGACTGACTTCCGCATATGCCCAGGAGTAATGTCATCCCTCGCTGTCCAATTAAGATGGCCGAAGACCGCAGAAGATTCCGGCTCCGGCAAGGAACGGGTAAGGTTGGAGGAAATGTACACTATATTGTCAAAAGTATTGGGACACCTGCCTTTACACGCACATGAACTTTAATGGCTTCCCAGTCTTAGTCCATAGGGGTCAATATTGAGTTGGCCCACTCTTTTACCCCACTTTCTTTAATGTCATCCCAGTCTTAGTCCATAGGGTTCAATATTGAGTTGGCCCACTCTTTTACCTCACTTTCTTTAATGTCATCCCAGTCTTAGTCCATAGGGTTCAATATTGAGTTGGCCCACCCTTTTACCCCACTTTCTAATCTACATACAGTTTCCAGATCAGGGACTTAAAAGGGGCAACTAGTAGGAAGAGGTCAACAATGGTAGCCTCCATAATTCTCATACTACAAGTTTCCTTGAAACACAGAGATCTCAGCAAAGGAGATCATGAATCTATAGGGCAGCGGTTGTCAACTTATGAGCTAAAGGAGGCCTCAAATGTGGCCCCTGATATCACCAAAGGGCCCTACATAATGTTCAATATACACTATATTGTCAAAAGTATTGGCACGCCTGCCTTTACATGTACATTAACTTTAATGGCATTCCAGTCTTAGTCCGTAGGGTTCAATACTGAGTTGGCCCACCCTTTGCAGCTATAACAGCTTTGACTCTGGAAGGCTGTCCACAAGGTTTAGGAGTGTCTATGGGAATGTTTGACCATTCTTCCAAAAGCGCATTTGTGAGGTCAGTCACTGATGTTAGACGAGAAGGCCTGGCTTGCAGTCTCCCTTCTAATTCATCCCAAAGGTATTCTATTGGGTTGAGGTCAGGACTCTGTGCAGGCCAGTCAAGTTCCCCCATCCCAAACTTACTCATCCATGTCTTTATGGACCTTGCTTGATGCACTGGTCCAAATCATTTGGTTGAGGGGGTTATGGTGTGGGGTTGTTTTTCAGGGGTTGGGCTTGGCCCCTTAGTTCCAGTGAAGGGAACTCTTAAGGCGTCACCATACCAAGAAATTTTGGATAATTTCATGCTCCCAACTTTGTGGGAACATTTGGGGATGACCCCTTCCTGTTCCAACATGACTGGGCACAGTGCACAAACCAAGGGCCATAAAGATATGGATGAGCGAGTTTGGGGTGGAGGAACTTGACTGGCCTGCACAGAATCCTGAGCAGAGACTGTGAGCCAGGCCTTCTCATCCAACATCAGTGCCTGATCTCACAAATGTGCTTCTGGTAGAATGGTCAAATGTTCCCATAGACACTCCTAAATCTTGTGGACAGCCTTCCTAGAAGAGTTGAAGCTGTAATAGCTGCAAAGGGTGGACCAACTCAGTATTGAACCCTACAGACTAAGACTGGGATGCTATTAACATTCATGTGCGTGTAAAGGCAGGTGTCCCAAAACTTTTGACAATATACTGTAAGTGTAGCTCCACATAAAATGTTTGCATTGAAGCCTGCAGAGCAACAATAATTGGTACATCGAAGGTGCAATGAAACCTTAACACATTCTCTTAAATAAAAGAGGAGTTAGCCTATATAATATATGCCATGCCAGTCCTACCATTGTAGTACTGCCGTTGACCAATGCTGAGTTGTCGGTGAGTGTCCTTAAGGTGAATATCTCTTAAACGCTGCTCAGTAGACAGGGTCTCTTTATTCCTATGAGTCACGGCACTGCATGCTGCCCATTTTCAAGGGCTTTTCTCCATTCAGTTTTTTCCTGTTTTTCATTCATGTTTGTAATGAATGGTCAAGACTCAGGATTGGTTTTATGATAGTAACAAAATCCTGAATTGTTGCTATTTTTGTGTGTTTTATGGAGACAAGACACTGAAACGCGTAGAGCTCTATATAGCTACAGATTATACTATATTTAGTTCAGAGTTTCAACCTGGATTTTAGACATAATCTCAAAAGCTCTGATTATCAGACTTCCTGTCCGGTTTTGCTTGTTTTTATTTGTCTTGGCAACCCATATATTTTCCAAAATTAGGCAAGATTATTTAAAGATATATTCCAGATAAACGGGAGTATTTATATTCAAAGAGACCCTGTCACCTTGGCAATTCAGGACAAATTGATAGGGCCTCTTTAAAGCCCGTCCCTTGAACCAGTTATAAAATATAGGGCGTTGGCTGATGTTGGATTTTACAGGGAGCACTGACATCACCCTCTTTATTATGTATTTGGGTGTTGAGATTGGCTGCTAGGCACCAGGAGAGGAGGTCACATGCTTCCCCATACCGGAAATCATCAGGTATTTTGAAGCCATGGTGAATGAAGAAAGTGCTGCAGGGGAGAGCTGTAGACATAACCGGGCAGCACAGTGGCAAAGTGGTTAGCACTTCTGCCTAGCAGTACTAGGGTCATCTGTTCAAATTCCAACCAGGGCACTACCTGCACTACCTGCCTGGGGTTTGCATGTTATCCCTGTCCCTGTGGGGGTTGCCTCCAGGTACTCCGGTTTCCTACCACACTCCAAAGAAATGCTGGTAAGTTAATTGGCTCCTGTCTAAATTGGTCCTAGTATGTGAGTTAGGGACCTTAGGTTGTAAGCGCCTTGAGGGCAAGAACTCATGTGAATGTACAATATGTATTTAACTCCCTTAGCGGTATTCCCGAGCGTGACTCGGGGTGGTTTTTACATGCTAGGATCGGTATCCCCGAGTCACGCTTGGGGTAGATGTGCAGAGCCTGCAGCGGGGTTCCTTACCTTCTCTTGGCGATCCAGCGATGATCTCCCATTGCTGTGATAGCCGCCGAGATCCCCAACACGCCGTCTGTCGCTCTGGTGACTTCCTAGTTCCGTTCCCTGCAGCAGCAATGGTGCATGGGAGCGGAGCTGCGAGGGAAATTCAAATGTTGCACAAACACATAAAAAGGAGGTGATACAATGTAATCTGAGAGGATTACACTGCATCACCTTAGTATCAGACACAGTGCCCTTTCAGTGCCCCTTGCCATTGTCATTTGTGACAAATAAAAGCTTTTGAAAATGGCATCAAAAAAGCGCTGTCCTACAAATGCGCTTTTGGATCAGCTGAGCTGAAAGTGAAATTTCACTTTTTAATTTTTAATATTTTAGCTGGACATTCTAAAAGTTTTATTTATTTTATTTGCATTTTTTCCCAATTTTTTATGTTTTTTATTTTTTTTTTAATTTATATATTCGCAAAAAAAAAAACAATGATAGCTCGAGGACCCTTGCAATTTCTTTGTTTGACAAATTTCATTATTTTTCATTGCATTATTGAATAAAATTATATTATTGATTAGATTATAATTCATGCATTTGTGTTTCAAATTTATCACATCTGGAATATCTACTAGAGTCTTGTTTTGGTCAGGTTTAAATAAGTAGTTACTAAGAATTGCAGGCCTATAATACATATCACCAAATTTCCATGCAAAAAATTGTACCGCTTTTGGTACAAAATTCCAGACAGAATCATACCGCCAGGGAGCTTAAAGCACTGCATAAATTGACAGTGCTATATACAGTAAGTACCTGTAATAATAAATAACTAGGCCATGGTGGGCTATTTTCTGGTTCCGTCACTGCGCTGAGTCCACCATATTCTAACCCTAGTACATTGCTGTGTGTATACAACAGATCCATGTAACAGGAGGCTTCAGTTCCATCCAGTAGAGCAAAGAAGGATCTCAATCTAAAACCATCTTTCTCAACCTTTTAACTAGGGTGAGCTCAGGTGGGTTAGAATCCCATGCTGAACCCACCCATGAAAGCCCACCAGGAAGCTGTCACCTATCCAGTCATAAAGGACTGAAGCATTCCCACCCCTCATCAGTGACCAATTGCAAAGGAAAGCTTCGTGGCAGGCTCACTTGTGTGGGTTCAGCGTTGCATCCGAACCCACCCGAGCTCATTACTACTTTTAACCATGGAGCAACCCTTAAAATAGCTCTTAGGTCCCAGGGAACCACTGTTGAGAATTAATGTTCCCTTACAAATAGCTAATAAGATCATTGTCAATGGTAACACATCTGAGAGGTGGAAATTGCTTATTGCTCATGGACCCCCTAGCAATCTCTGAAGGAAACCTAGGGTTTCATGCAACCCTGGCTGAGAAAGGTTGCTCTAAAGGATTATTGAAGTAAACTGACATACAAAGGTTACTATTATCTGCTCTCTAATTGATGTTATACTTGCTATCCCAACTAACCCAAAAAACGTACATAGTTTTACCGAGAAGCAACAATGTTGATAATGTTCACCATACTCAATGCCACCTTGGTTATTTTTTTACTTATCACTTATTTGGATTGTTTGATGGGTGCTGGGATGTTAAAAGGCCAGCCCAGATACATGCTCCATATGTTTTGCAGTGTAGCCCAAGGTCTAATGCAGGGTTTCTCAACCAGGGTTCCATGGAATACTAGAGTTCCTCCAGAGCTTGCTAGTGGTTCCTTGAGCAATCAGCAATTTCTGCCTCTCAGATAAATTCCCAATGACACCATTGATCTTTTTAACTATCTGTAAGGGGGAATTCTTCCCAATGACCACAAGAGTAAGGAACATTGTTCCTACTGACCATCACCCTAATGTATCATGAGTTGTAGATATAGTCATTTTTAGCAGGAGTTCCCTGAGACTGGAAACCTATTTCAAGGCTTCCTCCATGTTCAAAAGGTTGAGAAAGGCTGATCTAATGAGAGATTTATTCATGCCAATATGTTCTGGGCTTGCTGAGTCGGTCTACAAGACCAAGGCTGTCTTAGCTGCCAAATGATTTGCAGTTCTGTCCTGCTGCTTTCTGATTCATACACTTTTTCCAGATAGCACGCCCAGGAGAGTGACACCCCATTCTACGCTATATGGCCAAAATCATGTAGATACCTCTCCATAATACTGAGTTCAGGTCTTTCCAATAAAGAGTACTGATAATGCTACAGCATACAAATGAATTGGTGTTCCAACCTGGAGGTAACAGTTTTGGGAAATCCCTTTTCTTTTCCTACATGATTGTGTCCCTGTCTATGAAGCCAGCACCATGAAGACATGGTTTGATGAGTTTGGTGGGGAAGAACTTGAGTGGCCTGCAGAGAGGTCTGACTCCATGCCTATTGAGCACCTTTGGGATGAGCTGTAACACCAATTACTGTCTAGGTATTCTCATCCATCATCAGTGGAGGCTGTAAAGCCTCGTACACACGGGACGACGATCGTGTTCAACACGTCGTACTCACGACCGTTGCATGCAGAATCGATCGTCTGTGGCGGCGCTTTCAACAGTTGAACGTACGACGGTCGTTCGTGGGAGTTGTATGTGCAGACTAGAAAACTTCGTGTCAACAAGCTCGCATACGACCGTTGAGTCGTGTGTAAAGCAGCTGTGTTCAACAAAGTTGTATTGTGCTAAACACGCATGCGCCAAGTCCACTTCAACTAACATGAAATTAGAAAGGAGCCCAAAAGGTGACGCTACTTCCTCATTATACGCTCGTTCGCGTCATCACGTTCGACCGGTCGTATGTTGCACACACGACCGTCGTGTGCATGTCAGTAGGCTACATACGACCGTCAACGTACGATTCAACACGGTCGTACGCGCGATCGTCGTCCCGTGTGTACGAGCTATTACAGCCTCAAAGGGAACCAACTCTGTATTAATGCCTATGGTTTTGGAATGATACGTCCAGCAAGCTTATAAAGGTGTGATGGTCAGGTGTTTACAAAAAAATACTATATAAATGGTTCTCATTTATCCAGGTCATGCTATAGCTAGTAGTAGTTGCTCTCATTCAGCCGAACTTATTCTGTAATGTTGATGACTTTCATAGCTCAGCCAAGCCATTCTATTCTTTTCAAATGAGTGTATATTTTGACTCTTTTGGATTCCTAATGTAGCATCCTCTAGTGTGTGCTACTAGAGTTGAGAGTAGGTAAAATCTTATTCTGGCCAGGAATAACCATGGAATTCGGTCAGGGCAGGGCTGGTGCAAGGATTTTTGTCTACACAGGCGAAGATGCGTTTTGGTGCCCCCCACCTGCCACCTGTATTCCTTCCAAATTTTGAATGAGGGACTTGTGGCGCACGTAGCTTAAGAGTGTGGTTAACCGGTTCCCCACCGCGCGCCGTGTTTTTACGGCGGCAGTGGGGGAGCCCTGCGCGAATCGCCGTAAATAAACGGCGATTCGCATTTTGGCCACCTGAGGAGTGTGCCTACGCTTAGCGGCAAATAAATGCCGCTAAGCGCGTCCCGAGGGGGTGACGGCGGCATTTTTGTGCCGCGCGCCACCCCTTGGCCAATTGGTGTGAGAATTCGATGCACGCGGTGTTCAGGGAGTAAGTTTTAAACCTTCCTTATGTCCACCGTCCACCCCCCGTGGTTTTGCGTAGAAGCGGACACATCTGTTTTTAGGAACGTGGTCGGGACGGGACTGGCTTAAGGTACCAATAAGGACCGGTCTTATTCTAAAATGGATGAGAGTTGAGATCATCGTGTGTGATCTCCTACGAT
>BLSH010450330.1:742758-752867 GCA_018402905.1 Glandirana rugosa | reverse complement strand
ATTTTTTTTTTATTTTTTACTAAAAATGGCGGCGATCTGCGATTTTTAGCGGTACTGCGATATTGGGGCGGACATGTCGGAATGTTTTGACACTTTTTTGGGACCATTGGCATCTATACAGCGATCAGTGCTATAAAAATGCACTGATTACTGTGTAAATGCCATTGGCAGTGAAGGGGTTAACCTGCAGGGGGCGCGCTAAGGGTTAACTATGTTCCCTGGGCGTGTTCTAACTGTAGGGGGACTTGCCTAGCTGGGGAAAGGAAGTGGTCACAGCCTTCACTTACAGGAAGGCTGTGATCACAGCCCTTCCCCCTCACACAGAGCAGAGGTCCGTGTTTACATACACGGACCTCCGCTCACTCGCTCCGGGGGGGGCATCGCGGGTGGCCGGCGGCAATCGAAGCCGCCGCACCCGCTCCCTGGACCCCCCCCCGGACACAGTGGCTCTGTATCGCGGCCGCCGTCGTATGACGGCGATTCGCGTTACAGAGCCACATTGTCGCCGTCAATTGCCGATCAGCCGTCGGCAAGCGGTTAAGCTTTGACAATAAAACCTGGAAGCTGATTGGTTTCTATGCAAACCTACACCAGATTTTGCACACTAGAGTTTTAGTAAATTCCCCCCCTGGAGTGGAGTTTTCTCAAAATTGACTGCAAAAGTGTTTTATGCTTTAAAGCTGAATTCCAGGTATGGTTTCTATTGCATGGTTACATTGGTCCAGCTTGGACCAATGTAACTATGCATATTCCATACCTGTGGGGACCCTGTGGAGAATGATGGTAGTAGGCACCACTACTACAGCGATCCTCGCTATCTTCCATGTCCTGTTCCAAATGACTTCTCTGATGCATAGTGGACACTGCCCCACTTCTCCATCTAGACCCAGAAAATGCTTTACATTCATTACATAACATTACATAATGCAGCAGGGTAGGTGCTTGGCACGGGATCCATACGATAGTGGAGATCACTGTAGTAGTGGTGATTTCTATAGTTATTCTCCACTTCCACAGGGGTAAGGTATGGAAAATTGTTGCAAGCTGGACCACTGTAACTATGCAATAATATCCATACCTAATTCAACTTTAAAGACAAGCTTCACATGCAATGCCCTCTGAGTAATCAATGTGCATTGCAAGGATTTTAACAAACTTTGTAGCAGATTCCTGTCTTTTGTTGGATTGAAGAAAAAGCTGTTTGTTTCACCAGACTGATTGCAGATTTATTCTGAATGGGAGGGCCTGGTTCATTATAATCACCTGGTGCCCGCTTAGTGTTCTAATAGCAAAATCTGCAGGGTCTGCATCCCTTTAGAAGTATTTGACTCTTGGAGGTTATCTCACCAAAATTGAACTTCCTATTGAACTTCCTATTGCAGGGAGTGCCTAAAATTTAAGTCCTTTACCCAAGAAAGACAGTGCTTAACCTCCCTGGTGGTATGATTATGCCAGATTTTTGTGTCTCAAAGCGGTACATTCTTTCGCATAGAAATTTGGAGTTTTATATTGTAGGCCTGTAATTCTTAGGAATAATGTCTAGTAGACATCCCGGGTATGATAAAGTCTGAAATAACGAAATAATAAATTATAATATATAATTGTCGTTGTCGTCACTTTCAGTGTCCGATGATAAATTTCCCCAAAAATAGCCATTATAGACAAACCAGAGCGCATCCTTATAAATCAATAAATGGTGTCAATTCAATCAAGAATATTTTTCTAGAATAAATTAACGTGAATCAGTCCAAAAAAGGCAGGCAGCGGCTGCGAGGCGGACAGCGACCATTTATAGCGTGGTGAGTGACGTCCACAATGAGTCTCCTTTCTCAGTTGATGCCTACTATGGAGAAACACGTTGGCTGGAGCCAGCTTGTGTGACGTCACTACGTTTCCAGCTAGCGGCTGAGTTTGCGGCTGTGGGGATTGTGCATTGTGCTTTTAAAGATTTGCTCATGTAAGTTTGGTATTTTATGCTCAATAAATCCTAGTTCTATGTACTGCACCATGAAGTTCTTCTCTTCCATTACCTCCTTTATGGGAGCATTGCATGGTGGTTTATATTACCTTAAGGATGTCCGTGGATTAGACCCTCTAGACACAGGAGAGAGCAGCTGCAGCGTGGAGGTTCCTATAATGGCTGATATACCAAAATGTATCAAAAGCTCCTTTGATCTCTATCATCTGAGATCCAGCAGCTCTGGTAAGCAGGGAATGGGAATTTAGGCAAACACCAGGTGTAACACTTCTGCTTTTTGAAAATTGGTTGGACATTCTTCCAGCAATATAAGGAAATTTCATATTTTATATACTTTTTATGTTCGTAATTTTTATAAACTTTTTTTGGACTGATTCACATTAATTTATTCTAGAAAAATATTCTTGACTGAATTGACACAAATTTATTGATTGATAAGAATGCGCTCTCGTTTGTCTACATAAGCAGTCGAGTATGTCCGGCTTGTACTAAGTAGCAGCACCTGTCACATTTATTCAGTTGAGTTTCACTTCACCTTTATTATATTATTTGACTTCACAAATAGGGTATGCGCAGAATATCCTTCCTTTTTTATAAGCAAAAGGCAATATCCGGCCCCTGGGCCACAGTTTGGAGACCACTGCTCAGGAAGAAAGCATATGTGTTCCACTCCACTATGCCCATGTGACAACCAATGTACTGGCTGCCCCATCAATACAATTGATATTCCACTGTCCCTTTAAGATCCTCAATGTCGACAAAAAATGTGCAGCAGGGCCATCAAAAGAAAATGGGAAATCCTCTCATGGTGTATTAAAGAGGAGCTCCAGTCTGGAAAAAATGTCAGCAGCTGCAAATACTATAGCTGCTGACTTTTAATATAGGACGCTTACCTGTCCAGGGATCCCGCAATGTCAGCACCCCCTGAGTCGATATGTCGATCAGCTTTGGGTGCAGGCACGGCATTGTAAGTAAGGGAAACCAGTAGTGAACCCTTCAGGCTTCACAGCCGGTTTCCTACTGCACAGTGCACTTCCTGAATGGTCCTGCTGTTTTTTGTGACCTGTGTGTGTCCCAGAAGGCGGGGGGGGGGGGAAAGGAGGGGCTGAAAATGCATGCACATCGCTGATCAGCGATCTTACCCGGAAGTCAGAGCGGGTATCTGTCAAAACCAGGTACCTGCACCCCCCTCCCCCCCAAAAAATGGCAAATATGGCAGTGGAGGGGAAGGGGAGTGTGAACAAGCAGATTTTACATTTATTAAGCCCACACAAAATTTGTATTGCACTTACATGTATATTAAAGCAAGAACCCGAAATAGAAACTGTAACTGCTGTTGTGCCTTCCAGCTTGATGAAGTCCCACCCTACGCGTTTTGTCATCTGAATGTGATGTCCTCAGTGCCTAAAATTTGACATATATCTTGGAAAAATCAGTGAGCCAATTACACAAGCAGGAAAACACATTTCAGGGGGCAATATATACACCAACAATGTATAGAACACCTCCAGGTTGCCATATTACAATACATTTTACAGAAAATCACAGCAGCTGCAGATTGAGTTACATTAAATTACAATATTGCTTATGTAGTTATTGTATGTACTATATCATTATTTTTTAATTGAGATATATATATATATATATATATATATATATAGTTACCTTTTAAGGCTTCCCCTTTAAACTGAACACATTTACGTACATAAAAATGAAGAAAGCTTGCTCTGCCAAATGTTTCCGTTTTTTTTCAGTATAGGTATAGAGAAATGACACAATGATATTTTGCACATGTCTCTGGATCCCGTTCAACATCTAATAGATGTAAATGCTCTCTTATTAGTTGGGAGTCTTACAGCCTCCGTAACCATTAGCGGTACAGGACTGCAAAATTTTACAAAGCTGGTAAACTCAGGTGGGTCAACTGCCAACAAAGCTCTAACCTCCTTAACAGCCTTCCCACAGGAGACCTGAACACAACCAGACTGGAAGCTTTCCAGACCCTCCGAGTGGAGCCTTCCAGAGGGTCTGCAATCAATTAGACCCGAGGCCCGGCTTTCAATAACCTCATTGTAGGGGAATATAGTCTGAGCTTAGTCACATAACTCAGCTGACAAACACAACCCAAACCAACTTCAAGGCTTGTTATGTGAAAACCATTAATGTCTCCGGTAATGAAGAAACACTTTGTTTCAACCACATTTTGAAAAGCAGCAATATTTCCAAGATTCAAAACATCGCCAATCGCCTCTAATAAAGAATTTTCATACAGCTCTGTCCGCAGAAGGCAGGCATAGAACCGCCAATAAAAACACATTCTGTTTTTCAGAGTTGAGCTCAACGTCGTCGGCCCTAAAAGTACAAATAATAGATTATCAGTAAATTCCAAATGGTCTTTATCTTGTAATACCTCTCCATACCTAAAGAAAGGCTTGACATACTTAAAGGGTATCTGCACTGTCGTGGGAAAAGAATAGCGAATATAAATAATATAGCGTATACAATTGCGATACAAGTCATATTGTAATTGAATGTTATTAGAAATTACCTTTCCTTTTCAATCTGCAGCTCTGTAATTTTCTGTAAAATGCAATGCAATATGGCTACCTGGAGACGTTCTATACACAGATGGTGTATGGAGCGCCCCCCAGAAATGTCATTACCTGCTTGTGTGATTGGCTTACTGATTTTCTCACAAGTGTTCACTAAGACACAAGTCAGATTTTGAGCATGCCCTGCAACAAAAATGTAATTTTTGGTGAGTTACTCCCAAAGGGATATCACATCTAAAGGGATGCAGACCCTGCAACTCTCCTTATTAGAGCACTGCAGGTGCAGCAGCTGATTGAAAATGATAAACCGCTCCCATACAGATTCACTCTGCACATGGACACAGACAAACAAACACAAATTTATTAGGATAACAAAATGTAGGAATCTGTTACAAAGTTTGTTAAAATCCTTGCAATATACATAGATCACCCAGAGGGGAATTCTTTTTCTCAACAAAAGTGGAATTATTCTTTAATCTTGAAACAGAACTGCAGATTAATAAATAAATGACAAAATAATAACCCATTTAAAAATTTATTTTAAAAAAGTAGCCTTTTCTTCAATACTCACCTTTAGTCCAGAACTGTCCCCTGCAGTATTTACTTCCTGCCACTAGATGGCAGGAGTCTTCTAGGTTGAATGATGTTCAGTGTCTATTAAAGCGGAGCTCCACCCAAAACCAAAAGTGAAACTTCCGCTTTAAGCACTCCTCGCCCCCTTACATGCCCCATTTGGCATGTAATTTTTTTTTGGGGGGGGGCTGGGTACCTGGTTTAGACAGGTACTTCCTGCCCCACTTCCTCCTTCCGTGTTCTGGCCGCCTAAGTGACTCCTCCTCTCCTCCTAGGTGGCCCCTCCCTCCTGGCAATCTTCTGGGACACATCACAGGTCCCAGAAGATTGCCTGGCCACTCGGAGAGCGCAGCTTGACTCACGCATGCGCACTTTTTGTAGCTGCTGACTTTTAATAAACGAAAAAACAAGTGGAACTCCACTTTAAAGTAGAGCTTCCTGTATTTTTTAGTTTTGGATAGAGTAAGGGAAAGTTATAACCCCTGTCAGATTTTTTTTTTGCCATTTTTGTTGCATTGGGGAGATTTCCCTTAACTTCCTGTCTCATAGCCAAACAGGAAGTTAGAGGAAATCCCTGCAAATTAAGGAAATTCCTTGGGGACCCCCAGGTCACCAGAACTAGTGTCCCCATTGGAAGATTTCCATGCTATTACTTTTCTGGGGACAACCCAAAATTTGGGATTTACCATATTTATCGGCATATAACACGCACTTTTCCCCCCTGAAAATAGGGGGCAAATCGTCGGTGCGTGTTATACTTGGAAGGGAAGGAGGGGGCGAACGCCACCAGATTAGATAGAGCCGGGATATCCTGTGTACTAGGCTCAGGTTGGATCAGCTTGGCTTGCAGTCACGCCCAGTCCCGCCCCCTGGACGGCTCCTAGCATGTCACATGTCCCGGCATTGGACTGGTGTTATTTCCATCATAGGAGCGGGGCCAGGAGGTAGGACTGGGCGTGACTGTGAGCCGAGCTGAGCCGAGTACACAGGAGAAGCGGCTCTGTCTAATTCGGTGCTGGCTGCAATAACAGGCACTGGTGAGGCTGCAGATGGGCACAGAGCAGGCTGCAATGATGGGCAATAGCAAGGCTGCAGATGGGCAATGGCGGGGCTGCAAATGGGCACTGATCAGACTACAATGATGGGCAATGGTAAGGCTGTGGATGGGCAATGTTGGGGCTGCAAATGGGCACTGATCAGGCTGCAATGATGGGCAATGTCAAGGCTGCAGATGGACACTGATCAGGCTTCATTAATGGGCAATGGTGAGGCTGCAGATGGGCACTGATCAGGCTTCATTAATGGGCAATGGTGAGGCTGCAGATGGGCACTGATCAGGCTTCATTAATGGGCAATGGTGAGGCTGCATTAATGGGCACTGACCCTTATTTAGCTTCAAAGTTCGTTATTTAAAATGTAAGTTTTTTTTTTTTCTGAAATGTCTCTTAAAATAACGTGCGTGTTCTACGCCGATTAATACGGTACTTTTACTTTCACTTTCAGTGATAATGGTAAACAGGACAAATAGAGAGGGTGAATCTCCCTAAGGGGGGCTCAGACAGCAATAAAAACTGGCAGGGGTTCTAATCCCTCTTCACTCTATCCACAACCAACAAAAAAACGTTTGCCTTAAGCCACTTCCCACAGTCTCACCTAGAAGCACTGTGAAAGCCTGCTGAAATGGTATGCTGTAATAGATCATATAACACTATAAGGTTTGAGTGGACTCTGGATTTAGTATTGCGTGTCCTGCACAGAATTATCAGTTTGCTGGATGATTTCACCTGTTGCTTGCCATGGCACAGTTTCTATGGATTTGGTGCACAATTGTGAATGAGTCTCTAGTGAAGAGAACAGATCTCTAGAATGCAATAACCTGACATGGCAGTCCAGCTGTGTAGGTGGTACGAGGCCTCTGCATTTCAGTTATTATTATTACAAACCTGATTAATGTAAATGCAGAGTCGCTGGGCCCAAGATTGACAGTAATAAGCAGACTGCTTCTCGGTAGAGTGTTCTATAATACTTTGCCCATTAATGTCTCATTGGAGGGAGATTTATGAGATATTTCATCATAAAAGTTGGCCTCACCCACAATTAAATAGGCAGTTATGGCGTGCAATAAAAATAATATTTCAAAATGTTATTTAGGTGCAACTCCAGACAAGCAGCTAAAACACAAAATAAAATAAAATATATTTGTGAAATGTGACCAGTCAAAATATTAGTTATTACGTCAAGTCAGACTTGAGTGTTTATTGCAATATATGATAACCAAAAAAAGTATGCAAAAAAATGTCAGGGTGTATAGCAGTTTGCAGAGGGTTCATACAAGTTTTTTTGTGTTACATACTTTAGTTAGGCAAGGTTCCCACTAGCCAATGCTCTAAAAAGCAAGGTCCATAAAGACATGGATGAGCGAGTTTGGGGTGGAAGAACTTGACTATCCTGACCTCAACCCGATAGAACACCTTTGGGATGAATTAGAGAGGAGACTGCGAGCCAGGCCTTCTCGTCCAACATCAGTGCCTGACCTCACAGATGCGCTTCTCTTCTGGAAGAATGGTCAAACATTCCCATAGACACTCCTAAACCTTGTGGACAGCCTTCCCAGAAGAGTTGAAGCTGTTATAGCTGCAAAGAGTGGGTCAACTCAATATTGAACTCTACGGACTAAGACTGGGATGCCATTAAACAAAAAACACTTACCTCAGCCTTGAACACTTCTGGGAACTCAAACTCACATGAAGCACTCTTCACTCAAAGCATCATTGTGGCTCCTGAGAATGTTGAAGTTGATGCCCCAAATGTTTAGGCATTCTTGTGTTTATTTCTTTTGTTTGTATCGATATGGCACAAAAAAGTGGAGGAACAAAAAGCCAAATCTGACACATTCCAAGTAAAAATCTAAAAATGGACTTGAAAAAATTATTGGCACCCTCAATTTAATATTTGGCAGCACACCCCTTGGAAAAAACAACTGAAATCAAATCGCATCCTGTAACCATCAATGAGTTTCTTACTCCTCTCTACTGGAATTTTTGACCACTCTTCTTTCACCCACTGCTCCAGGTCTCTTAGATTGGAAGGGATTGTCCTTGTCAGGGACAGGTTCACTGATATAAGGTGCTTGGAGCCTAGACGGGTAGTTGTTCGGTACCTTGGAAAGGAAGAATGCAGCAGAAGGCTCAATGGAACCACGTTGGTTCCCCTGCATCGGCTTCCCTCCCTATGTTCCTTGAGTTGCCAGGAATGACCTCAAAGGCAATGTGGACTTTAGACTGTACCAGAGGATATGGGCTCTTTGGATGGAAACTTGAAGTGCATTATTCATCTTGCCAATGGAAGGTGTACTTTTCATTTCAAGTAAAGAAATTGGACTTTGCTTGTGGCTTGGCTGATATTATTCAATAAGATGTCTGACATCAGTGTGAAAATGTGTAAGGTGGACCAGTACACCTGTAGGCTGCAGGCAGCTGGATGGGCGCAACTTATGAAACACTGCACTGGGGCTGGTGGACAAAGTTCTGAATACCAGCTATATATTGTAAACCTGGTCGGATTGGGAGTGGTGGTCATCAAGTCAGACCCCTTTATGTAACATGAGCTAGGTGACCTGGACCCACATGTAACACGGGCCACAGGTGTTCAACAATCAGAACCATGACCTGGAACTACAGAGAAACACAGGGCCCTAAGTACTCCAACTAGTTATGGGTCAGCACTTTGGGGGACCAGGAGCTTGGTGTAGAGTATGTTTTTTGGACCTCCATCCATAAACCAGTTGGTGAACAATAGAGTCTGTGTGGGCTGTGAAGTGATTGTGGGCTGAAGAATTAGGCCTCTGGGACAGCCTGTATTTGGGTGGGCTCCCTAGTGCAGTGTTGAGAGCATGTAATGGCTCAGGACCAACAAGTATGCTATGTATAAGCAGGTAAGTATTTGCCAATTGCTCAGTTGGCCATCTTGACCATGTATTGCAATATATGCAAACCAAGAATCTCTGTATATATGCAAATTATAATTTGTTTATTGGGTGAGGTGGTTATTAGTGTTGTCAAATCTCTTGTTTTCTTGTACTTAATACTAGGGTTTCACCAATACCAATACTAGCATCAGTATCGGTGCCAATACCGAGCATTTGCACGAGTACTTTGACCCATGCAAATGCTTTGATGCCTTAACTGATACCTGGACAGCCTCAGAGATGATCGGTGCGGCGGTGGGGGAGAGTTACAAGCACTGTGTGGCTTTCTCACTGTGCCACACACCGAATGTCCCTTGTGTCCTCCTCCAGCTCCCCGTGTCCCCTTTATCCTCCTCTGGCTCCCTGGGTCCTCTGTGTCCTCCTTCGATCCCTGTCCGTGTCCTCCTCCAGGTCCCCCTCTGTGCTCCCCGGGTCCTCCGTGTCCTCCTCTGGTCCCACCATGTCCCAGATCTGTCAGGATTAGAGTTGAGCGAACCTCTGGAAGTTCGGGTTCTGCTGGTCCGTCCGAACTTCGGGACAAAGTCCGGATCCGTGTCCGGACGGAACCCGAACGATCGCACGGACAACGAACCCCATTGAAATCAATGGGGACCCGAACTTTTAGGCACAAAAATGGCTGTAACAAAGTCCTGGAAAGCCTTGGGCTTGAAGGTCTCCAAGCGAGTTGAGATTAGGACTGTCTAGACCCTGTACCACCCTGGTCTCCTCCTGTGCCTCCTGGGCCCCTCGTGTCTCCCCCTGGACCTCCTCCTGTGCCTGTCCCTAGCTTCCTCCTGTGTCTCCTGGGTCCCTCGGTCTCCTCCTATTTCCCCTGTGCCCCTCGACCTCCTCCTGTGTTCCCTGTAAGCCACACACCGTGTCACTCTTTCGGTGTGTCACGAACATTGAGAGGGGGTGGCGGCGTGGCTAGTAGAGACTCCGACAGGTCCATAGTCAATTCCGTAGTTTCGTAAACGTACCCAGTTTCATGAGCACGTTTACGAGCCATAACCGTGGCTATGACTACGATCATAACCAT
>BLSH010450330.1:721182-737943 GCA_018402905.1 Glandirana rugosa | reverse complement strand
GAGCACGATCGTGGCGATCGTTGTTTTAAGCAGAGTTTGATCTGCAACTCAAAGCAGCGGTATTTGAAATCTCAAATTCCCCCAACAATCTGATCGTTGAGCACGATCGTAGCGATCGTTGTTTTATGCAGAGCTTGATCTGCAACTCAAAGCAGCGGTATGTGAAATCTCTAATTTCTGCTATCTGTCCTCAGAGCACAGACAGCAGTAGTAAAGTAATCTATCTCAGGATGCAGGATCAGGTCTTAAAATGTCTCAAATCTCTCCCTCAAGCTTTCAGCTTCCTTTCCCTATACTAACCCAAGGAGCATGTGACTGCAGCACTGTGACTCCAGCTTATAAAGAGGCTGGGTCACATGATGCACTGGCCAATCACAGCCATGCCATTAGTAGGCATGGCTGTGATGGCTTCTAAGGGCAAACCAGTGAAACGCTTGTTGATTGGCTGCCCTGCAGCTTCTCAACAAATAGCAGAACCCCGGACCGAACCCGAACGATTTTTTAAATGTCCGGGTCCGGGTCCGTGCCACGGACACCCGAAAGTTCGGTACGGACCCGAACGTTACAGTCCGGGTTCGCTCAAAGGGGAGATGCCAGGTGTTCAGACCCCTAATATCTCACCAAAGTCCCCCCACCCCCCCCCCCAATAGGGCTAAAAAAAATAATGATATAATAATAATAATAAAAAAGAAAGAATTGTAATAAATATGTGAAAGTTAACCAGTTGCTGATCAGCTGCCGCAGTGGTACTCGCCTGCGCAAACCGTTGCCATTGTAAGTCGGCTGCGCGAATTGCGGACGAGTGTGCACCCCCACTGCACGCTCTGTGAGCGTGCCCGCGGGTCGGGCGGACTCGATGTCCACCGGCGACCCTTGATCGCCTACTACAGAGGCAGAACGAAGATCCACTAATGTAAACACGGTGGATCTCCGTTCTGCCAGGGGACATGTTACAGATTTACAGTTCCCTGTAATCGGGAACAGTTAAATCTGTCATGTCCCTGCCAGCCCAGCCCACACACAGTTAGCACACAGTGAGGGAACACATTTAACCCCTTGATCGCCCCCTACAGTTTAACCTCTTCTCTGCCAGTGACATTTATATAGTAATCAGTGGTTATTTTTAGCTCTGATCGCTGTATAAATGTCAGTGGTCCCAAAAAAGTGTCAAAAGTGTCCGATCTGTCCGCTACAATATCACAGTCCCGATAAAAATCACAGATCACCGCCATTACTAGTAAAAAAAAATAATAATAATAAAAACGCCATAAATCTATTCCTATAGTTTGTCGACACAATAACTTTTGCACAATCCAATCAATATACGCCTATTACAATTGTTTTTACCAAAAATATGTAGAAGAATACATGTCGGCATAAACTGATGAATATATAATATAATATGTATTATAGCAAAAGTTAAAAAAAATGTTTGTTTTTTTTTCAAAATTGTTGCTCTTTGTTTGTCTAAAGCTCAAAAAATAAATACCACCAAAAGAAAGCTCTATTTGTGGGAAAAAAAAGACGTAAATTTTGTTTTGGTACAATGCCACACAATTGCGCAAATGTCAGTTAAAGCGACGCAGTGCCGAATCTCAAAAAATGGCCTGGTCAGGAAGGGGGCAAATTCTTCCGGGGCTGAAGTGATTAACTTGTAGAAAAGAAAAAACAAAAAACACTGACACCATCCATTCCCCCCCCCCCCCCCAAAAAAGACAGCATTTTAAAAAAAAATAACAAAAAAATATGAATTGTAGAAAATAATAAAAAAATACATTGTAAAAATCAGTGCTGCATATTGGCGCCACTGTCACATGACATTAAAAAAAGTATCGGTAATCGGTATCGGAGAGTACTTGAAAAATGTATCAATTTTTGTACTCAGTCTTAAAAAAGTGGTAACTACTTAATACACAAGTAGTGCTTAGGGAAGGGAAGAGGGTGCAGGATACTCCAAAACACAAGGAAGTATAGGAGGACAGATTATTAAGCCAAGTTCCTCAGTAGCTGTTCTGTATCTGGAGCTTCAGGTGAAAGGCACCCACCTCTTCAGCCAAGCTTCCACAGGTAGGTTTCCTCCAGCAAGTTTCCTTAAGTCCAGGTTCCTCCAAAACCCTCAACTAAGCAGATGCTGGGGCCTAACGGCAACAGCTCCCCCTAGGAGGAGACCCCAGAAGAGAAAGAGAGCTGCCTCAGACACACCTTCTGGGCCTCCCTCCTAGGGATTGGCTGAGGTCAGATAACTGTTCATAACCCAGTAGCTAACTCCTACTCTATTTTTGGAAGCTTTTTTATTCATTTTTTTTTTTTGTAACGGCCTTGATGGAGGGCTTTGGTGCAATATCGGGAGACTAAACAGACGTCTGATGTCTCACTTTTGAGTCAAAGAAAGTGATTGAGGACATATTCCTCAATCCCTATCTCTGCAGCCTCAGCTGCACAGAATGAATGAACAGCAGGCTCTCTGTACATAGTTTCCTGTTCATTCACAAACTAAAGCATAGTAAACACAGTTTGGGACCAAATACTATGGGACCATGGGAACCTGAACAGGAGGGGTGGCGGGGTGGCATTTACAGGAACCGATCCCCTGTAGTTACCCCCTGCAACAGCTGAACGACACTAGGAGGGATAGGAGGAGAAGCTGGCTTTCAGCTACTGCAGGGGGAAGGGGGGGGGACTACAGTAGGATGACCAGATGTCCCCAATTTCCAGGAACAGTCCCCAGATTGGGGATACTGTCCCCGGAGACTGCCTTTCCCCGGATTGGAGGAGTGGCGGGGGAGGGGGGAGGGCAAGATCTGGCATCTCCCCCTGCATCTCTGGCTGTCAGTGTATTACGCAGCAGGGGGAGGTAGGAGGCGGGAGTCGGTAGCTCTATTGTGCCCGCAGGATCTCCCTGAGGCTTGTCTTTCTCGTGTATAGAGTGGAGAGGGAAGGGGCCTCTGACCCAAGCAGGTGGGCACAGGTGAGGCTGCATTGCTGGGCACAAGTGAGGCTGCATTGCTGGGCACAGGCGAGGCTGCATTCTTGGGCACAGGGGGGGCTGCACTCCTTGGCACAGGTGAGGATGCATTGCTGGGAACAGGGGAGGCTGCATTGATGGGCACAGGTGAGGCTGCATTGCTGGGCACTGGTGAGGCTGCATTGCTGGGCACTGGTGAGGCTACATTACTGGGCACTGGTCAGGCTGCATCCCTGGGCACTGGTCAGGCTGCATCGCTGGGCAATGGTGAGGCTGCATTCCTGGGCACTGGTGAGGCTGCATTTCTGGGCAATAGTGAGGCTGCATTGCTGGGCACTGGTCGGTCTGCAGAGATGGGCACAGCTGAGCCCTGCATTCTTTATGTAATGCACTCCTAAACTCTGAACTCAGTTTTTTCTCTATCTTATCTTCATAACATTTGGCAGTCATATCTCAAAAAATTCTAAGTATCTTTTTTTTATCTTTATTTATGGAGGAAATGTGAGAAATAACGTATACATCATAAATCATTCCATAAACACATAGCACACACACTGCATATATCATTTGAGGAAAATATGCTTATAAAATAGTTTACCATTCGCCAATAGAAAAAACAAATATGTCCCCGGATTTCATTTTAATAATCTGGTGACCTTAAACTACAGGGGATCATTTCCAGTAAATGCCGTCCCTGCTTTCGGTTTCCAGGTTCCCATACCTTCTGCTTGTCAACTGCCCCGACCCCCCTGTTAAACTGATGGGGCCTGGCCTGTACATGGGGACCAGTGGTACCCCCTTATTGGTGGCCCTGGGTGATAGCATTATATAGGAACTGGTGTTTTGATACTTTTTTGTATGTTTTTAAATTTGTGGATCACATTTGTGAGGTGTTGTACAATTGTATATTATCATGTCATTCATAATTACAAAAATGTTCAATTTTTAAAATTTTTATAGAATTTTTGTGGTGCAGACATTTGTTTTAGGGGTCATTTTTTTGTGGATTTTCAGAAGCCAGCAAATCTCTTTTGACTTCTTTGGGTTCCCCATTTTGTGTCTTTTTACCCAAAGAAGCTTTGGTGTTCATTCACACTAGCAGTTGTGCTGCGGTTCCCTCGACTGCTCCCCCTCTAGCTGCAGAGGCAGCGGCCGGGGTTGTACACATGCTCAGGACACAATGCTCTGAACTCTTTGAACTCGAAGAGCTATTTTATTACTTTTAGATATTTTTAGACGTTATCTGAAAGTTATCATTGTGACTCTTTGCCTTTTTTGGCTGCAAATTGAGAAATTGCTCATGTATGCGCAGTATCTATATCCTCCGGATAAGGCCAGCAATTCCCTGACTCATTTTACCTATTGCCCGAGTTTGCTGTCTCATACGAGATCTATTGTTCTGAGTGTTTACATGCGAAAATTTTGCTTCCTACAGTGTCCTCATAATTACCTTCAAAGTGCCAGGAGACCGAATTAGCATCAGTGCCAGCGAGTGTAGCTGAGCAATATAATTACACCCCGGTGACCAATATCAGCGACACCGGCGGTACAACCGAACAGAATTCCCCCAGAGGGAGCTGGGCCGCGGCGAGAGGCGTCACTGAGGTTTCCTGTCTGTTTAATAAGAAACCTTCCACAAAAATAGGTCACGTCTATATTTAAACCTACTTTTGTCTGGCATAATTCACCAGGCTTACAAAAACCCGTAAATCCTCAGAGTGGAGATATAAAAATGGAGAGTTATTTATATCCCGGCAAAAAAATCCAATTAGGCTGGATTAATTTATAAAACACTGAGCTGACGCATCAAAAGTCTGACTGCGTGATTATAAAAAGACGGGCGGTGATTTGCCGGACGCCGTCAGGCCGAGCTACGCTTCTCAATCACGTTTTCTGGATCAAGCTGACATTTGCCCGTTACTCACGGGGACCTTTGTTAACCACTTCCCGACCACCTCACATACTTTTACTGCTACAGAGTGGCGCTGTAGCGCGCGTCGCCGTGCAGCAGTGTGGCCGCAGGTCCGTGAACTCTATGTCCACCGGCTACTCGCGATGACCTGGCAGGGAAGAAAAACGGGGAACCGCCGATGTAAACACAGCGGTTCCCAGTTCGGTCAGGCGGCATAACAGAGATCTACTGATCCCTGTCACTGGGATCAGTTAGATCTCTTATGCCCCTGGCAGCCCAACCCCCTCACAGTTAGAACACGCCTAGGGAACACAGTAAACCCCCAGATCTCCCCCTGCAGGTTAACCCCTTCCCTGCCAATGACACAGTAATCAGTGGATATTTACATTTCCGATCTCTGTACAAATGTTATTGGTCCCAAAAAAGTATCAAAAATGTCTGACATATCCACTGCAATATCACAGTCCCGATAAAAATTGCAGATCACCGCCATTACTAGTAAAAAAAAAATATATAGTAAAAACGCAAGAAATTAATTCTCATGGTTTGTAAATGCGGCAACTTTTGCACAAACCAATCAATAAACACCAATCACAATTTTTTTACCACAAGTATGAGGAAGTATATATATAGGCCATAACTGATGAATAAATTCGTTTTTTTATATATATTTTATATATATATATATATATATATATATATATTATAGCAAAAAATGAAAAATATTGGGTTTTTTCAAAATTGTTGATTTTTTTTTTGTTAATAGCGGTGATCAAAAATGACGCAGAGGGGATCAAATACCCCCAAAAGAAAGCTCTAGTTGTGTGAAGAAAAGGGCATCAATTTCGTTTGGGTACAACATCGCAGGACAGCGCAATTGTCAGTTAAAGTGACACAGTGCCGAAACGCAAAAAGTGCTCTGGTCCTAACCTGGGAAATCCTTCCAGTCCTTAAGTGGTTAAGTAACTTTGTAGCCGTTTCATCTTTCCCCAATTGGGAGCTGCAATGTTAGATTTAATCCACAGTGTCCCTTACTGGGTAGTTGTAGTTTTGCAGTGGTTACAGTCAAAAACGTACACATCACATCAAATGAATGGTGAATCTTAAAGAAAATTAATATATTTTGTTAAGTAATTTGTAGCTCTTCCAGTTTTCCCCAGTAGGGAGCAGAAAAGTTAGATTTAATACACAGTGCCCCCTACTGGGTAGTTATAGTTGCACAGTGGTTACAGTCCAAAACTTACAAATCACATCAAATATATGGTGAATCTTAAAGGGAATGAATATATTACATATTAAATGTAACCACGCTATACCATCCTAATTCTTTTATATCTAGGATGCTAAACTGGTCAGTCAATCTAAATAAGTGAATATAAGTGAAATAAGTGATCAAACCTACACCCCTAAACAGTGTATCCAAATACATTTAAAAAATCCAGCAGAATATATAATCTGTAATTCATTATATTCTGCTGCATTTATTTAATGTATTTGGATACACTGTTTAGGGGTGTAGTTTTGACCACTTATTTCACTTATATATTCAGATTTATTGATAAGTTTAGCATCCTTGTTATAAAAGAATTAGGGTGGTATAGCGCGGTTACATTTTATATTACATCCTTAGATATATTATCTTTGAGTAACTGCAGCTGAAAAGATTTTTATAGTTTCTCCAGTTGGTGCAATTTCTGTTTTTACAAATATACTTAATATATATTATTTATTTTTTAAGTTCAGGATTAAAAATGAAATTGTTGAAATAAAGTATAATATCAACTATAGTATCAACTATTTCCAACCAACAGGTGGAGCCCTAGTCCCACTTTTATATGTTTACTTGGCTAACAGCCAGTTGTTTTCTCACAGTGACACTAAACTCGCGTTCAAAATAATATATATATTATATTCAAGTATGTATTCATAACTCAAAAAAAAGTTAATTCTATTGCTCTCAGCCTTCTCCAAATTCCTTTTTCTTTCTTTTTTTTTTTTTTTTTAGCGGCTGTGATCTGATGATATATGATATGTTAGAGGGTGGCTGTGTTCTCCATGGTCCCACTATATGTAGGAAAATAGTCACCCTCTTTAGCCTGTTCCCAAGATAGATTATGGAATATGGGATGTGTAGTGTGCATAGAGCAGGGCACCTGACCGCAACTAACGTGTACTACTCATACCAAACAAATGGGACCAAGGGGGGAAAAGGAGAGGTTTGGGAGCCCACAGAGGATGGTACAAGAAGACAGAAAAATGCAAAAATTATTTCATGAAAAATAGATCACAGGGCCATAAGGTTGTGGATGTGTATGGAATATTTTTGGAGAGTAAGGATATCACTTTAAAGGGAATGTATAAGAATATATATATATACCTACCTATCTATCTATATATATATATATATATATATATATATATATATAGATATAGATATAGATATAGATATATAAAATTTATTTTTTAACTTCAGGATTAAAATAAAAATGTAATAATAAAGTATAATATCTACTATGTCCAGCCAGCAGGTGGAACCCTAGTCACTTTTTCACATGTTTTTGCCATCATTGCCGATCATTTTCAAAATGTACATCATAAGCCGTAACTTTTATCATTTTGGATAAAGATGATGGGGCACTATTACTCCCACTGACACCAATGATGGGGCACTATTACTCCCACTAATACCAATGATGGGGCACTATTCCTCCCACTGATACCAATGATGGGGCACTATTCCTCCCACTAATACCAATGATGGGGTACTATTCCTTCCACTGATACCAATGATGGGGCACTATTCCTCCCACAGACACCAATGATGGGGCACTATTCCTCCTATTGAAACTAATGATGGGGCACTATTCCTCCCACTGACACCAATGATGGGACACTATTCCTCCCACTGATACCAATGATGGGGCACTATTCCTCCCACTGACACCAATGATGGGGCACTATTACTCCCACTGACAACCATGATGGGGCACTATTTCTCCTACTGACACCAATGATGGGGCACGATTCCTCCCACTAATACCAATGATGGGGCTCTATTCCTTCCACTGACACCAATGATGGGGCACTATTCTTCCCATTGACACCAATGATGGGGCACTATTCCTCCCACTGATATCAATGATGGGGCACTATTCCTCCTACTGACACCCAACAATTGGGCATTACTCCCACTGACAGCGACAATGGGGCACCATTCCTCCCACTGACCATGAAGCCTGAGACATTGTTTACTCCAACTGATGCTGGGCAGTTTCTTCTCCCACTGGTCACAGTTTGGCCCTCCTAATGTCTGAAGGACAGTAAGCTGGGCCTTTGTCTAGAAAGTTTGGTGACTGCTGGTCTAGACTTCATTAACTTTACATTTTTTTCTCTATTACTATGACTTCCTATGATCATCCGCACAATCTAGTTGCCAAAATGCTGTATATTTTCAGATTGAGGCATTTTAGAAAAATGTACTGCATTTTGGCCACTAGATGGCGCTGATGATCATAGTCATATTAATAAAGGGATAATTGGTGCAGCCTGGAGGAATGCTTGTGACATTTGTCTAATGAATATTTTCTAAATAGACCCCCAAGTGTCAGTGTATCCGTTGTATATTGTATGGTCTTGGAATCATTGGTTGTAGTGGATACAACGTGTTAGCAATCAAGCAAATCCCTTTGCTGCAATCGATCTACACAAGCCAGAGAAGGAAACGTTTGCTTTGTTTGGAGGGAAGTATATTGGTTTATGAAGTGGCAGTCTTATAAGAACTCACCCAGCCTATAGTCAGCAGTTTATACTGAAGCTGAGTGCATTATGGATATAAAATGGAGCTGGGGAGGGGGGAGCGAGAATCTAAAAATAAGGCCAGGCAAGGTTTGCAGAGGAATTTGTAGTACCCTGGGGGGCAGCAGGCATTGTTCTCCAAAGTTTTATAGAATCCTGGAGCACACCGCCTAGAATAAGTATAGGCGGCCCCCCTCCCCCACTTTGTGTGTGGTCCTCCACCATATTTATATAACCCCTTCATTTAAAAAACATGCAGCCGGCACGTGTGCTACAAGAGAACCCGCCAGACAGAAGGGACTTGAGAGGTGACGCGGCTTTGATATCGAGTGCAGGGAATAGAGACAATGCAGCAATTATTTGTGTTATAATGGAATACACTATTGGAAATATTTACTGTATTTATCCATGTATAACACACACCTTAAATGTAAGAGGGAATTTTCAGGAAAAAACGTAACTTTTAAATAAGGAACTTTGAAGCAAAATAAGAGTCAGTGTCCATCAATGCAGCCATATCAGTGCCTGTCTGCAGCCTCACCAGTGCTCATCAATGCAGCCTTACCAGTGCCCATCAATGCAGCCTCATCAGTGCCCATCTCTAGCCTCACCAGTGCCCATCAATGCAGCCTTATCCATGCCCATCTCTGGCCTCACCAGTGCCCATCAATGCAGCCTTATCAGTGCCCATCTCTAGCCTCACCAGTGCTCATCAATGCAGCCTTAATCAGTTCCTGTCTGTAGCCTCACCAGTGCCCATCAATACAGTCTCACCATTGCCCATCAATGCAGCCTTATCAGTGCCTGTCTCTAGCCTCACCAGTGCCCATCAATGCAGCCTTATCAGTGCCCGTCTGCAGCCTCACCAGTGCCCATCAATGCAGCCTTATCAGTGCCTGTCTCTAGCCGCACCAGTGCCCATCAATACAGCCTCACCATTGCCCATCAATACAGCCTCACCAGTGCCCATCAATGCAGCCTTATCAGTGCCCATCTGCAACCTCACCAGTGCCCATCAATGCAACCTGATCAGCGCCCATCTAGAGCCTCGCTATTGTAGCCTGATCAGTGCCCATCTGCATCCTCACCATTGCACATCAATGCAGCCTCACCAGTGCCAGATTACACAGAGTCGGGATCTCCTGTGTACTTGGTGCTCGCAGTCACACACAATCCCGCCTCCTGGAGCCGGTCCTGTGTGTGACTGCGAACGCCAAGTACACAGGAGATCCCGACTCTGTGTAATCTGGTGGTGCTCACCCCCTCCTTCCCCTCCGAGGCAGCCAGATAAATACCGGCTTATATAATGCACACATGATTTGCCCTCTATTTTCAGGGGGAAAAAGTGCGTGTTATACGCCGATAAATACGGTACTTAAAACTTAAGTTTAATCTGCTTATAGTTTGCTTTCTCTTGTTCTTCTCTTCATCAACATGCTGACCCAGGTCTCTGTGCTTCTCTATGCAATGCAGGTAGATTATGGCTGGTGGGAGGGGCCGGCAGGATGCTGTACATAGCTTTCAGAAAATATCACAGCACCCTGCCTCAGTACCCTTCCAGATGTGAGTCTGGAGGAGTGTATAGCATGCAGGCTGCCCTAGTAATGCTCACATATGACGCTGAGCCTCTATAATTGAAGGAACTGAAAGCCAATGAATGAAAGGGTGGGGCCAGGAACAGGCTGGGGAGAAAAGAGCTAGATGATGCTGGAAGTCCAGCTCAAGACTCCCTTTTATTTCTTTTCTGTGTCCACCACACCAGATCTAACTGAAAGTAGCTCGGGCCCCAAATAACAGATTGCACTCCAACATGTTGGCACACTTTGGCACATCCTAATGCATGGGAAAAAAAAAAGATGCTGGTCCTTGGCTCTCAAAGACTTTCATAGGATTCACCACCAAATTGGAAACACGATTTGCTGAACCCTCCATGATTTGAACCAAAGTTTGTCCTAACCAGTAGGTTATGAATATGGGACCCTATGGTGACGCCCCCTCAGGTGGGAAGGGTCATGACACTCTGCACTCACAGGATGTGCTCAGCCTTCTGTGTGAAGTCAGCAGGGTTTCATTCAACCCAACAGACTGGGGACATCTTGTGGTGAAGAAGAGGTACTGCAGGAGACAGTATTTAACCCAGCAGACTGGGGACATCTTGTGGTAAAGAAGAGGTACTGCAGGAGACAGTATTTAACCCAGAAGTCTGAAGACAGCTTATGGTAAAGAAGAGGTACTGCAGGAGAAAGTATTTAACCGAGAAGGCAGAGGACACCTTGTGGTAAAGAAGAGGTACTGCAGGAGAAAGTATTTAACCCAGAAGACTGAGGACATCCTATGGTGAAGAAGAGATACTGCAGGAGACAGTATTTAACCCAGAAGACTGAGGACATCCTATGGTGAAGAAGAGGTACTGCAGGAGACACTATTTAACCCAGAATGCAGAGGGCATCTTGTGGTGAAGAAGAAGTACTGTGGGAGACAGTATTCCATCCAGAAGACTGAGGACATCTTGTGGTGAAGAAGAGGTACTGTAGGAGACAGTATTGTTTTGCATTAATACAGTTGCAAGAAAAAGTATGTGAACCCTTTGGAATGATATGGATTTCTGCACAAATTGGTCATAAAATGTGATCTGATCTTCATCTAAGTCACAACAATAGAAAATCACAGTCTGTTTAAACTAATAACACACAAAGAATTAAATGTAACCATGTTTTTATTGAACAAACCATGTAAACATTCACAGTGCAGGTGGAAAAAGTATGTGAACCCTTGGATTTAATAACTGGTTGAACCTCCTTTGGCAGCAATAACTTCAACCAACCGTTTCCTGTAGTTGCAGATCAGATGTGTGCACAATGGTCAGGAGTAATTCTTGACCATTCCTCTTTACAGAACTGTTTCAGTTCAGCAATATTCTTGGGATGTCTGGTGTGAATCGCTTTCTTGAGGTCATGCCACAGCATCTCAATCGGGTTGAGGTCAGGACTCTGACTGGGCCACTCCAGAAGGCGTATTTTCTTCTGTTTAAGCCATTCTGTTGTTGATTTACTTCTATGCTTTGGGTCGTTGTCCTGTTGCAACACCCATCTTCTGTTGAGCTTCAGCTGCTGGACAGATGGCCTTAAGTTCTCCTGCAAAATGTCTTGATAAACTTGTGAATTCATTTTTCCTTCGATGATAGCATTCCGTCCAGGCCCTCACGCAGCAAAGCAGCCCCAAACCATGATGCCCCACCACCATACTTCCCAGTTGGGATGATGTTTTTATGTTGGTGTGCTGTGCTTTTCTCCACACATAGTGTTGTGTGTTTCTTCCAAACAACTCAACTTTGGTTTCATCTGTCCACAGAATATTTTGCCAGTATTGCTGTGGAACATCCAGGTGCTCTTGTGCAAACTGTAAACATGCAGCAATGTTTTTTTTTGGACAGCAGTGGCTTCATCTGTGGTATCCTCCCATGAAATCCATTCTTGTTTAGTGTTTTACGTATCGTAGATTCGCTAACAGGGATGTTAGCATATGCCAGCGACTTTTGTAAGTCTTTAGCTGACACTCTAGGATTCTTCTTCACCTCATTGAGCAGTCTGCGCTGTGCTCTTGCAGTCATCTTTACAGGACCACCACTCCTAGGGAGACTAGCAGCAGTGCTGAACTTTCTCCAGTTATAGACAATTTGTCTTACCGTGGACTGATGAACAGCAAGGCTTTTGGAGATATTTTTATAACCCTTTCCAGCTTTATGCAAGTCAACAATTCTTAATCGTAGGTCTTCTGAGAGCTCTTTTGTGCGAGGCATCATTCACATCAGGCAATGCTTTTTGTGAAAAGCAAACCCAGAATTAGTGTGTGTTTTTTATAGGGCAGGGCAGCTGTAACCAACACCTCCAATCTCATCTCATTGATTGGACTCCAGTTGGCTGACACCTCACTCCAATTAGCTCTTGGAGATGTCATTAGTCTAGGGGTTCACATACTTTTTCCACCTGCACTGTGAATGTTTACATGGTGTGTTCAATAAAAACATGGTAACATTTAATTCTTTGTGTGTTATTAGTTTAAGCAGACTGTGATTGTCTATTGTGACTTAGATGAAGATCAGATCACATTTTATGACCAATTTGTGCAGCAATCCATATCATTCCAAAGGGTTCACATACTTTTTCTTGCAACTGTATAATTATTTTACAGGCTTTATATAGCATCAACAGTTTGTGCAGTGCTTTACAAAATGAAGGCAGACATTAATCAATCTAAGAGAAAGGGTCAAGTGATACAAAAGGTAATACCTGTGGGGGGTGAGCTGGATAAAATAAAAACACAGTGTATTAGTTCTAGCAGAATAGGCTTCTTTAAAGAGAAGGGTTTCCAGGGATTGTCTAAAGATGGATAGATTAGGAAATAGTAGGACAGATTGGGGTAGGGAGTTCCAAAAGATGGGAGAAGTTTGCGATAAGTCCTGGAGGTGAGTATGGGAGAAGCTGACAAGGGAGCTAGAGAGCAGAAGGTCTTGGGATGACCGAATAGAGCAGTTTGGTTGACATTTTTCATACAACATTTGAGGGACATTTTTAACGTCTTTATGAAAGCCTTATGCATAGAGGTGTTAGCACCATAGGTGTGACGTTCTGGAGGTTACTCATTCGGCACCCCCAGAACGGTGACTGCGCTGTCACCAACACCTCATCGTCAACTACTGATGATCAGGAGCTGGTAGGACATGCTCCTGGTTACATCACCATTGTGCAGTCAATCACAGTGAATGAATAAATAGCAACCCCTCCTATAGGCCTTAGGTGAAGGACCAGTGGCAAGGGTTAAAAAAAAAGTTTAGCTGGAGTTGGACTTTAATGTTAGTAACCCTATCAATGTGTTAAAAAAATATCTGGCTCACATTTATAGCTCCTAATTATATACAGTATGTCCTGTCCAGTCCATGGGAGCAGTCATTGTCGCTCATTACGTGAGCAGGTTCTGTGCTTCATGGGCATTGTTGTGCATTGGCTAGGTAGGTTGGGGTGTCATTCAAAAATGAATCACTGCACTTAGTTCTGTGTGTTACCATGCATTGTGGTCATGTGTGGTAAAACATGCATTTTACCTTGGTTAATGCAACACACAAATGTGAATAGAGACTAAGGCTCTGTTCACATATATGTGAATCGCATGCATCTTTAACCGCATCTGGTTTGCAGAACATATCATTTGGACCGGCTATCAATGAAGTCACACATGTCCGGGGCAGCTGCGGTCCATCACTGAAAATGGTCCTGTGCGATTTTGGGTCCTGGTTATGTGCAAATCCAAGTAAAAATTTGCCCCTGAATCACACCTAAATCGATGAACAAAACCACACCAGACTCGGGACTGCAAATTGCAACCAGGTATATGTGAACTGAGCCTAAGGGGCCTAATTGTTTTCTGTTGATTTAAAAGGTAAAATACCACTTTTGCCCACTAGATGGTGCTAAATAGTATAGAAAATTCCTATTGTACTTAGCATCATCTAGTGGCCAAATGTGGTATTTTCCTTTTTAAATGAATGGAAAACATATGACCAGTGCGGAAAATAGAATATAATTTTTTGTCCCCATTTGCACAGAACAATTGTACGTGCACTTTCACTGGGTAAAATGCTATGTAACTTTTTTATATATATAAATAGGCCTATATGTGTATTTAAAATATTTAAAATAAAATTAGCCCTCTGTAGGCTCCTGTACAGCTGGCTGAGAGAAGGAGAGAGCACAGTGATGACCGCAACAGTGCATTGTTCCTTCACTAGCCAATCACAGGCCAGGATTAGCTTCTTGACCAAGTGGTCTTGCCTTAACTACAGTAAAGAGAAATGAGGTTAAGCAGCTGGCAGGGGTGATTGAATCTGGAGATGAACGGAATTAAGATCTTTCGGCAGACCTACATCTTTCAATTCAGCTGCTTGCCTATGGCTCTTTAAATTCATTTTAGAAAATCGTTTTGTGTAGAAAGTACAATTGCATCATCGGTATGCATTGTACAGAAAAAAGAAAAATGCCGTTCAAGGCGGAGGATAGGAATTGGAATGACACATCCACTATAATAGAGACATTTAGCACACCAGGCTATTGTGTAGCAGATAGAGATCTGTCGTTTTACTGAATCATATTTTCTACACCAGCACACCAGGTGAACGATGAGAGCGACGAGTTGTCCTTCATAACAGAACAGTGTGTTTAATTCAAACGATGTGTAGGATGCACGCCTGACCTTCACTTACTTTGACTTTAGAATTGTAGCCTACAGAAAAAAAAATGCTCTTACATGTTTGAAAAGAACCAACACAAAGAACTTTCTGCGGGTCTGAGTGGTAGTAGAGCGCCCTCTGTTGGTCAGAAATAAATATGTATCATTCTGCAGATAAATTAAATCCAGGCAATCCAGTTGCAATTTTTGGGGGTTTTGCTAAATAAATGAAAGCAGATTTGTGCAATCTGCTAACACATACAATTCACAAACCGCGATTGCCTGGATTTCTCAATGGTGTGAGGAAAAATATGCATGAGAATGTTCAGGGGCATTAAAGTGTATCTAAACCCAAGAACAAAGATGAAATATTTTAGCTTACCTTTTTCTTAGATGTTGTGGCTGCATTAGTCTTCTTTTTTTTCAAGCTTTTTTTTTTTTTAAGCGGTATTGAACCCAAAGCCTAAAATGTAATATTTTGCAGCTCACTAGTCATTAGATGTGGCAGCTGCATCAGTTTTCTTTTCTTTGGCTTTTCCCCTCTGTTTTCACTTGGTAATCTGGCTAGTAACACACCTCCTGTATATTTGAGACACAAATCTGGAGGAATCTTCTCGGGCTCTGATTTAGTTCCGGTCTTTGAACTATGGCCCACTCCGGGAAGTAGCCATAATGGCTTAATGGAGACTTAATGTTGGGGAACTGCGGCTTGCTCCGGGTAGCAGCCATTATATGAAATTACGCACTCTGGGTAGTTGCTTATTTCATGGGAAAGAGTCTCCGGGAAGACTCAGAAAAGTACTGTGTTAGACATAGTGTACTTTGATAATTGTCAGTCTGTCTTGGGTAATCTTGCTACTTTGCTTTTCTTTACTGTCGCGTAGAGGTATAAGATAATCTGTGTGTGTGGTATAAAGTTCAGGTGGTAAGACTGGTCAAATGCCACTGATTTCAATGTGAATATGTGAATAAGTATTATATACCTGTACACTGACTGTGACATACTGTAGACTGTTCTATCCTTTGTTGGGAGTGAACCCGCTTCATACTGTCAGTTTGACTGAAGTATTCAGTGACCAGCTCATGTTTATGGAAAGCGCACCCTAAGGCAACTTGGATTGGCAGCTGAGCACTGTGAGCTTTCTCTAGAACAATAGGGTTAACTGTCTACATTACAACTGACATGTCATGTCCCGACTGCAATACTGGAATTTTGTTAGGCATTAATGATAACGGTTGGGGATTAGTAAAAACAGTGCCAGGAGGTTATAGAGCTGAGATCCTTGGTCTCAAGCCATTGTTAGAGATATTTAGACTGAATGTACACTACCCCGTAGCGGTTAAACAAGGTAGTAGTATAACGGGAATTGAAGAGGTGGCAAGACAGGATAGACTCCAACTTATAAGGTGCCCGCTCCAACCCATACAGCCAGAGGGGCTTGAGGAAGCTGAGAAACATAGGATTAGGAATCTGGGGTAGTCATTAGGAACCCCAGATGCTGAATGAATAATATCACCCAGATTACTGGGCTGCTGATTCAACATATTGGTCCCGATAGAAGGACACATATAATTAGAGTGTTACGTCTGATCAACTACTAGAGAAGATTTAATGAGCTAAAGTTGTTCTGTAATGATTTTTTAATAGGCGAGATATGCAAGATGTCTTAATCTGTGTATGTGAAATGAATTACTGCCAAGGTAATCCAATCTGGAGATATGCTGACTTTTTCTGTGCTGTTACATAGACTGTGTTGTTATCTATTAAGAGGCTAAATGCATTCCGTTCCATAGTGGAAGTGAGATGATAAATGGGTAATGATAAGTGTAACTGGTTTAATTATCTATTGTTGTGTCAGATACATTG
>BLSH010450330.1:685018-715524 GCA_018402905.1 Glandirana rugosa | reverse complement strand
TGGTTCACTAGCTGGAAGCAGGCCCTTATTCAGCTAGGTCTTATCATATTCATCATACTCATAGTTATGGGTATAGTTGTATGCTGTGTTATTCCATGTTTTAGGAAAATGCTTAGTAAAGGAGTTGACAATCTCTCTATGCATTTCTCCCTACTTCCTAACCGGACAACCCTCTCAGATTCTGGCCAATACACTGAGTACATTAAAAGACATAGACAAAAGAGGAAGAATGTTATTATTTAAAGAAGGATGGACATGGTCCTCTCTTTGCAGTAAGGAAACAAAAGATCCAAGAGTTCTATGTCCACTAATTTCCCTAGGAAACTATATGTTTCTGACAATGTCTAGTATGGTCCTGGAAGTATGGAGAAAACCAATAGAGATCTAGTATGGTCCTGGAAGTATGGAGAAAACCAATAGTGTTGGTTTTAAGAGGGGAACTGTAGATGGTAATGAACCTATTATCCTTAGTTACTCCATCTTGTTTGTGTAAATGTTGCTTTAAGAAGTTTATGCTGACAATGTTTTTTGTTCCTCTACACGCCACATTGAAAGAATGTGCCATGTGGCTGGTGTGTGAAGGAACAGACCTTGAAGAGAACTCACTGTACAGATAAGAAGTTGCTAATGATGTCTCTACATGAGAAAGCGTATGAGAAAATATTAATAACTGCTATACAAGACAACTATTCTTTTTTCCTATAAGACACGTAATTACATATCCCCTCCCTTGTATGAATTATGTATTCCTTTGTCTAAAAAGTGTATAAAACCGCCCATCATGCCAGTAAAATTAGAGCCTGTTTTCGCCATGCTTTGTGTTCGCTTGTGATCATTGGGGCTTGGGTGAAGACGGTCTCTCCTTGGGCGCCCAAGCTCAAGACAGACTGACAGAGAGATGATAGCCGAGGGTTATCATAGCAGTTCCTAACATCATCCAGCAAGGTCTTCTCTTCTCTGACCATCTTCATTAACTCAGGATACGTGGGTGTAACCTGTATTCCCCTTAAAAAATAATCCTAATACAATGGGATGATTAGGCCTTGCTCCTTGTAGAATCCTCTCCCATCTCACCTTGTCAGCTTCTTTTGGGTCAATTCCTTTTTTTAGGATGATTTGATGCAGAACTCGATCCACTCTAACAACATATGCAGATAACTTCTCCCCTCTGGACTTGTGGGTATGTTCAAATTTGTACATCAAGTCGGAAATCTTCTCCACTCTTCCATACACTGCACACAGCGCTTCAATATAGTCCATAGCCACACACTCTGGCTTCCCTCTCTTTAAGCTTTGGATGACATCCACAGCTGGATTCCACAGGCTTTCACCTTTTCACAGCTTCAGGCACATTCCAATCTTCCACTGCTTGAATAGCCTGATCCATCCAACTGTCAAAGTCCTCCTCCCATTCTGGAGTAGGTGTGCGCCCAGAGAAATATTGCAGCTTTCGATAACCCTGGTGAGCCGTAATGTTGTTGCTCTTAATCAGGCTTTCTGCTAGCCGGCTCGTGTCCAGGTAAAATGATGCTGGTGGCATTCCCTTAAAGTGGTAATAAACCCTCCTATCATTTTCAGCCAAGGAAGCTGCCATCTTGGCCTCTGTTTAATCTACAACTGCCGTGAAGCTGCACATGTGATCAGCTATGACACCAGCCATTGAATGGTTTGACAGTTTGGTTTAGAGCACAACCAATGGGAGTGTTAAACACAAATGCTACTAATCCGCGCTATAGATATTAGGATATATGTCATAAACCAATCCTTATTGCCTTATCAGAGTCCAAGTGCTGGTTTATGACCGGGGGCTGCTGCTGTGCAAGGGTTCACCATTGAACTCTTTTAAATTCAAAACTCAAACTATTGCTGCGCCTCCCTACTAACATATGATCAACTAAACATAAAGTGACTGGTGCTGTGTGATATGTGCAAAAAATCATACACTTAAATAACACATGCTATGCTGTATATAACATATGTAATGAATGCATTAGTCCATTCAAAAAGTCCATCAAAAAATAAAGTGCTCAGTGCTCCACAGAAGTGCTCAGTTGTATTCCGTTGTGCTCAGTGCCAGCCCCCTCTTGTGGCCCCACTCACCAGAAAACATGGACCCCCAGTTTTTCAGTCTGGGGGTCAAAGCAGACTTTTGACTGGTGATATGATGTAAATGGCAATGCAGAGGATCGTTTCTATCAAGCTGCTACGGCATCACTTTTCCACATATCTCCATCAGCCATCACAGAAATGGGGTGATTGGTTGCTTGCTAATTCTTCTACGCGTTTCAAGGATCATAAGCCCACTTCATCAGGAAGCCAAGCAATATTAATGAATCTCTGCACACACATCTGTATGATGTGTCAGTCCTCACCGTCCATCACACTTCTCTGTGCAGCTCGCCTCTCCCCCCGACTACCAGGTGAGTGTAGAGCTCGTAGTCGGGGGAGAGGCGAGCTGCACAGAGAAGTGTGATGGACGGTGAGGACTGACATCATACAGAGGAGTGTGTGCAGAGATTCATTAATATTGCTTGGCTTCCTGATGAAGTGGGCTTATGATCCTTGAAACGCGTAGAAGAATTAGCAAGCAACCAATCACTCCATTTCTATGATGGCTGATGGAGATAATATGTGGAAAAGTGATGCCGTAGCAGCTTGATAGAAACAATCCTCTGCATTGCCATTTACATCATATCACCAGTCAAAAGTCTGCTTTGACCCCCAGACTGAAAAGCTGGGGGTCCATGTTTTCTGGTGAGTGGGGCCACAAGAGGGGGCTGGCACTGAGCACAACGGAATACAATTGAGCACTTCTGTGGAGCACTGAGCACTTTATTTTTCGATGGACTTTTTGAATGGACTAATGCATTCATTACATATGTTATATACAGCATAGCATGTATTATTTAAGTGTATGATTTTTTGCACATATCACACAGCGCCAGTCACTTTATGTTTAGTTGATCATATGTTAGTAGGGAGGCGCAGCAACAGTTTGAGTTTTCAATGGGAGTGTTACATTTCCGGCACATGCCGGAAATGTAACTGGTTTTTAAACTGTTAAATGGATGGGTTTACTACCACTTTAATGGCAGTCTCTGCTCCCTTTTTCCTCTGTGTCAGACTTCACTGAGGCACAGTGAGATTCTTCCTGTTCTGACCCTTCTTACATATGTAAAGGTATAATATGAGCCTCCAATCCTGACAGGGTCACGATTTCCTCCTGGAGACCTGCTGGAACACTTTCCCGCCATTCCACTAGTGCATCGGTGTTCTCCTCCTCATACTCTGTCTTCAGATCCACAACATAGGATCCCTGGTTTGGAAAGGCCCCTCTCAGCATTAGTCGCACATCCCGTTCAGTCCTCCCCACTCCGGGTAGCTTCAATACACTGGACAACTCTCGCCAACTCCCTTCTTCTTGGACCCACTTAGTGGAGGCAACTGAGTCCGTCTGATCCCAGGGTGGTTCTTCAGACCTCCTGAGGGTGAATCCCGGATGAGCCCCCAAATATAGCGCTGCCCCCTTGAGGGTTGCTTGAAGATTCAATTCCCCCTTGGCCTTTCCCGCTCTGAGTCCTCCACCACCCTTGATACTGAGTTCACTCCTATTGCAAGATTCCATTAGGGTTAACACCCTTACAGTAATGGAGACTACACCAAGGCTTGAGTTTAAAGTATTTACTTAACTTGTCCTTTATATGAAAGGTTGACTTTTGATTAGTAAAAGGTCACAATTCAAGAGATAACAATTAACAGTGTTCATTGAATCAGAGACTCACAAAGCTTCGCACACAGATTAACTTTTATAAATTTGATGAATGAAAGGGGCAGTCACTCAAACAGTATTTACCACTCCCTTCTACTCACTAACAATTGTAATAAGTGCAACCATAGAATTCCTCCAATTGAGTCTATTCAACTACCAGTGGGTTCACTTGTGGATGATATAGCTATATACAGTATCTCACAAAAGTGAGTACACCCCTCACATTTTTGTAAATATTTTATTCTATCTTTTCATGTGAATAAATTACACTTTGCTACAATGTAAAGTAGTGAGTGTACAGCTTGTATAACAGTGTAAATTTGCTGTCCCCCCAAAATAACTCAACACACAGCCATTAATGTCTAAACCGCTGGAAACAAAAGTGAGTACCAACCTAAGTGAAAATGTCCAAATTGGGCCCAAAGTGTCAATATTTTGTGTGGCCACCATTATTTTCCAGCACTGCCTTAACCCTCTTAAGCAAGGAGTTCACCAGAGCTTCACAGGTTGCCACTGGAGTCCTCTTCCACTTCTCCATGACGACATCATGGAGCTGGTGGATGTTAGAGACCTTGCACTCCTCCACCCTCCATTTGAGGATGCCCCACAGATGCTCAATAGGGTTTAGGTCTGGAGACATGCTTGGCCAGTCCATCACCTTTACCCTCAGCTTCTTTAGCAAGGCAGTGGTCATCTTGGAGGTGTGTTTGGGGTCGTTATCATGTTGGAATACTGCTCTGCAGCCCAGTCTCCGAAGGGAGGGTATTATGCTCTGCTTCAGTATGTTACAGTTCATATTGGCATTCATGGTTCCCTCAATGAACTGTAGCTCCCCAGTGCCGGCAGCACTCATGCAGCCCCAGACCATGACACTCCCACCGCCATGCTTGACTGTAGGCAAGACACACTTGTCTTTGTACTCCTCACCTGCTTGCCACCACACACACCTTACACCATCTGAACCAATTAAGTTTATCTTGGTCTCCTCAGACCACAGGGCATGGTTCCAGTAATCCATGTCTTTAGTCTGCTTGTCTTCAGTAAACTATTTGCAGGCTTTCTTGTGCATCATCTTTAGAAGAGGCTTCCTTCTGGGACGACAGCCATGCAGACCAATTTGATGCAGTGTGTGGCGTATGGTCTGAGCACTGACAGGCTGACCCCCCCACCCCTTCAACCTCTGCAGCAATGCTGGCAGCACTCGTATGTCTATTTCCCAAAGACAACCGACTTTAACACACCTGAGACCTTGTAACACTAACGAGCCACATGACACCGGGGAGGGAAAATGGCTAATTGGGCCCAATTTGGGCATTTTCACCTAGGGGTGTACTCAATTTTGTTGCCAGCGGTTTAGACATTAATGGCTGTGTGTTGAGTTATTTTGAGGGGACAGCAAATTTACACTGTTATACAAGCTGTACACTCACTACTTTACATTGTAGCAAAGTGTCATTTCTTCAGTGTTGTCACAAGAAAAGCTAGAATAAAATATTTACAAAAATGTGAGGGGCGTACTCACTTTTGTGAGATACTGTGTGTGTGTGTGTAATATATATATAGATATATATATATATATCTATATATATATCTCTATCTATATCTCTATCTATATCTATATATATATCTATATCTCTACAAACACTATATTACCAAAAGTATTGGGACACCTGCCTTTACACGTAGACATGTGCATGACGAAAAAATGTTTTATTTCGTTTGGTTCGTCAATCTAGTTATTTTGTTTGATTAAATTTAGTTGATTCATTCAATTCTTATTTGGAATTCGTATTCAGAATGTTCACATTTTCTTCTAATTTAACAATTTTTTTTCGATTTGAAACGGTCAAATCGATAAATTTTCGAATCGTTTGAAACAAAAATGTTAGTATTTTTTTATTCAAATGCAGCAAAGTGAACACACAAAAAAAAATCTTCATCAAATGGCTAAATTGACCCTTTAAATCACCTTTAGCTTAACAAAAACATCATTATTTTGAAATGGTAGTCTAATAACAGTCTTTGATTTCCGAAGTATGTTTACAGTTCAAATTTGAATGGAATGCGATGTAAAATTTGATTCGAATTTCCGAAATTTGGACGAATTTCGTTTCGTTATTCGGAACATTCGGTAAACTTTGTTTATCCACTTACTGACCAACCGCCATCGTTATAAGACGGCAGGTCAGCTCTCCTGCGCATATTGCTGTAGCTGTACGATGGTTCATGCACAAGTGATCGGGGGCCGCCCAGTGCGTGGCGCGGGAGCGTGCCCGTGGGTCGGAGCAGACTCAATGTCCACCGGTGGCCCGCGATCGCCTAGTACAGAGGCAGAACTGGGATCTGCCAATGTAAACAAGGCAGATCACCATTCTGCCAGGGGACATTGCAAAGATCTTCTGTTCTCAGTAATTGGGAACAGTGAGATTTGTTATGTCCATGCCAGCCCAGCCCACACAGTTAGAACACAGTGAGGGAACACATTTAACCTCTTGATCGCCCAGTAGAGTTAACACCTTGCCTGCCAGTATCATTTTTACATTGATCACTTCATTTTTATAGCACTGATCAATGCAATAATCTCAGTGGACCCTAAAAAGTGTAATTTGGGGTCAGATTTGTCCGACTAAAAATCGCAGATTGCCGCCATTACCAGTAAAAAAAAAAAATACAAGTCCCTAAATCTATCCCGTAGTTTGTAGGCGCAATAACTTTTGCGCAAACCAATCAATATACGCCTATTGCAATTTTTTTTTTTTTATTACCAAACATATGTAGAAGAATATATATCGGGCTAAACTGATGAATGCATTTGCTTTTTTTTTTTTTTTTTTTTTTTATTGGAAATGTATTATAGCGACAAAAAATTTTTTTTTTCAAAATTTTGGCAATTTTTTTGTTTACAGTATAGAACAAAAAATAAAAACCGCAGAGGTGATCAAATACCACCAAAAGAAAGCTCTATTTGTGGGGAAAAAAAGGATGTGGGAAAATCTTGTTTGGGTACAACGTTGCATGACCGCGCAATTGTCAGCTAAAGCGACGCAGTGCCGTATCGCAAAAAATGGCCTTGTCAGGAAGGGGGTAAATCCTTCCGGGGCTGAAGTGAATAAATGTTGTTTGGATATATCTGAATGAAAATTTCATCCACATATTAATTCTGAATGAAACACATGTCTAGTTACGCACATGAACTTTAATGGCATTCCAGTCTTAGTCCGTAGGGTTCAATATTGAGTTGGCCTCAAGCTTCAACTCTTCTGGGAAGGCTGTCCACAAGGTTTAGGAGTGTCTATGTGAATATTTGACCATTCTTCCAGAAGCACATTTGTGAGGTCAGGCACTGATGTTGGATGAGAAGGCCTGGCTCGCAGTCTCCACTCTAATTCATCCCATAGGTGTTCTATCGAGTGAAATCAGGACTCTGTGCAGACCAGTCGAGTTCCTCCACCCCAAACTGGCTCATCCATTTCTCTATGGACCTTGCTTTGTGCACTGGTGTGCAGTCATGTTGGAACAGGAAGGGGCCATCCCCAAACTGTTCCCACAAAGTTAGGAGCATGAAATTGTCCAAAATGTCTTGGTATTCTGACACCTTAAGAGTTCTTTTCACTGGAACCCCTGAAAAACAACCCCACACCATAATCCCCACTCCACCAGATGATTTGGACCAGTGCACAAAGCAAGGTGAATAAAGACATAAAGCGGGTTTGGGGTGGAGGAACTTGACTGGCCTGCACAAAATCCTGACCTCAACCTGATAGAACACCTTTGGGATGAATTAGAGTGGAGACTGTGAGTCAGGCCTTCTCATCCAACATCAGTGTCTGACCTCACAAATGCGCTTCTGTAAGAATGGTCAAACATTCCCATAAACACTCCTAAACCTTGTGGACAGCCTTCCCAGAAGAGGTGAAGCTGTTATAGCTGCAGAGGGTGGGCCAACTCAATAATTAACCCTACGGACTAAAACTGGGATACCATTAACAGCTTGCTTACTGGGCACTTAAACCCCCCTCCTGCCCAGACCAATTTTCAGTTTTCAGCGCTGTCACTCTTTGATAGACAATTGCACGGTCGTGCATCATTGTACCCAAACAAAATTGACATCCTTTTTTTCCCCACAAATAGAGCTTTCTTTTGGTGGTATTTGATCACCTCTGCAGTTTTTATTTTTTGCGCTATAAACAAAAAAAAGGGACATTTTTGAAAAAATAACGATTTTTTTTTTTACTTTTTGCTATAATACATATCCAAAAATAAAAAAGACATATTTATTCCTCAGTTTAGGCCGATATGTATTCTTCTATATATTTTTGGTAAAGAAAAATCGCAAAAAGCATATATTGATTGGGTTGCGCAAAAGTTATAGCGTCTACAAACTATGGGAATTGGTTTATGGCGTATTTTTTTTTTTTTTTACTGGTAATGGTGGCGATCTGCGATTGTTATCGGGACTGCGATATTGCCGACATGTCGGACATTTTTTACACTTTTTTGGGACCAATGACATTTATACAGCGATCAGATCTAAAAATAAACACTGATTACTGTATAAATGTCATTGGAAGGGAAGGGGTTTAACACTAAGGGGGTGATCAAGGGGTTAAATGTGTTCCCTGTATGTGTTCTAACTGTGTGGGGGCGCGGCTGACAGGGACACAACAGATCTAATTGATCCCAATCACAGGGATCAGTGGATCTGTCATGCCCCCACTCACAGAGCGGGGAACCGATGTGTTTACAGCGGTTCCTCGTTACGGCTCTCTATTAAGGGATCGCTGGTCTCCGGCGGACATCGAGTCCGCCCGACCCATGGCAGCTGTGAGGGAGCAAGGGGGTCGATGTCAATTGACGGCGCCCCGGCAATTCATATGTAGCCGTCAATCGGTGTATGTAAAGGTAGGCGTCCCAATACTTTTGGTAATACAGTGTATATAATGACACAAAGAAAATTTAACAGGAGCAACAGAAAACAAGATCACATAATAACAACAAAATCCTTAAAGGGAGGAAAAAGCAAAAAAAAGACAAGCGCCCACACACAAAAAAAATAATAATATAATAACAATAAAAACAATAACAATAATAATACAGCAAACAAAAACAAGATCAAATAATGAAACAAAATACTTTACAAAATGTAAAAATGAGAAAAAACAACAAAAAAAAAAATGGACATGCTTTGGGGACTCTCATCTTAAACCACTATATATAAGCATTATTATATACTGTATACCATGCTTTCACGTCTTATTCTCTGACATTCTTAGAAAAGTAGGCAAAGACCGGTTATTGCATTCATGTATCAACCATATACTTCAGTTTAATAGGAATGACGAACAACTAATTTGTTCATTTAAACCTGGACCTGCGGTTGCTTTTAACTAATAAATCCACTTAGTTTCAACTAAGGTTTTTTTTTATTTTTCTTCTTTTTTCAACAAAGTCCCCTCCACTGGGAATTAAGTAAATACTTTCTAAAGCAGCAAAAGACACCCCCTTCCGCTTTGTGAGTGCAATAATAAAATGTTCCTCCCTGCTGGAGTTTGAGGATCTCCATTCATATTGGCATAAATGTGGTCATAAATTAATTTCCAAAATGGTCTTTGTATTACCCATAAAAAAATGCTAAACGCTTGATAGAGTAACTGTTCAATTTTGTAATTCGTATGAGAGAATCCAATGTCTAGCCAAAATGGCCTGGGCCAACAAGGCAAGACAGGGTAGGAAACCACCTAGTGAGATGCTATGACAAGCCCAGAGTGCTGAAATATAATACCAAAGAGTCGTAGCCAATACAGGCAGTGCCTGTCCTATTCAGGTTACCTACAGTATTTGACTCTCTCCAACCTATGTCCTGGAAACATCCAGAAAGCAGGAAGGAGCAATCAAATCTACAGCATTTGAACTCCACAACAGCCCAAAGCAATTGAAGAGTAATTCACTAAGACCAAAAGAGAAAAAAAAATAAATGTACCTACCACCTAGCGGTGTATCTAGGAGGGTGCTACATAATCATATTAGAAACGTTTTCTAGCAGGTGAAAAAATAATTAAGCACTTTGTTATTGATGACCTCTGGTCATGAAAGAGTTGAATCAAAAGATTACCTTAGTTAAATTAAAATATGAAATTAAATTAACCTCTTGGCGCCGACAGTGCGAAAATATGCAGCCTCTCGGTGGGTGGGCCTTAACATAGAGAGGCTGCATATTTGCATACCAGAATGTAAACACACATGTGCCGAGAGAGCGCGCCCTGCTCATTACTTGCGATCGGGAGCTTTCTGATCATATGACCGCTGTGACAGCCAATCATGGCAGTCACATGATCATAAACCCCACTACTTCTCCCGACACTGGCCCCGACGCCAAGGGGTTAAAGAGAAACCTAATTGTATCTGAGCACCACAAATTGAAAATGCTATTTAATTCATTTGTGGTATTCAAAGCAAACTCACCCATCCATCCTTGTCTCCATGCTTTATTTTGTGGAGAAATCACTTTGAAAAACACCCCCCTAACATTTCTATCCGCTGCCATCTTGAGTAAGGGCAAATGATTCATGTAGCATTTACTCCCTGAAATTCATCTGCTATTAGCTCAGGCATTAAGGCAGGAGGGCGTGGTTAGCTGAGAAAGCTCCTCCTGCCATGAACGGTTGAGGAAAGTGGAAAGATAGCGATGGACCCATAGGGTTATCTTACTGGTATACTGTCTTCAGACTTTAGGGGGGGCAGAGTAGAAAAGGTCCCGATGGCAGTGGGAAAAAACAATGCCCCATCTTTGATGTGAGTGGGAGGAATTGTGTCCCATTGTTGGTGTCAGTGGGAGGAATTGTACCCCATCATTGGTGTCATTGTGGGGAATTATGTTTCATCATTCGTGTCATTGGGAGGAATCGTGTCCCATCATTGGAGTTATTGGGCTCCATTGTTAGTGTCATTTGGAGAAAGTGTACCCCATCATTGGTGTCATTGGGAGGAAGTGTGTCTCATCGTTGGAGTCATTGGGCTCCATCATTAGTGTCATTTGGAGAAAGTGTACCCCATCATTGGTGTCATTGGGAGGAATTGTCTCATCGTTGGAGTCATTGGGCTTCATCATTAGTGTCATTTGGAGAAAGTGTACCCCATCATGTTAGTAAGGGGAATTTATGCCCTATCATTGGTATCGGTGGATAAAATAGTGCCCCAAGGGCCAGATAAAAGCAAGCAAAGGGCTGCAGTTTGGAGACCACTGTCTTAAGGTTATGTGATCACCCTTAAGGTTGGATTCATATGAACTCAGTTTGTTTCTTAGAAACTCATCAAGAGCCCCCTCTAAGGAATATACAGTATGTACCTTGACTACTTTGACTATCATTCTGTCTTTATGGTGACTTAAGCCTCGTACACATGGGACGACGATCGTATACAACAGGTCGTACGAATGACCGTTGTATGCAAAATTGATCATTAGTATGCACGATTAGAACAGCCGACGTACGACGGTCGTACAACAGGAGTTGCATGAGCAAACTAGAAAACTTGATAGTACCACCAAGCGGTCGTTGTCTCACATTGGGTCTGGATGGTTGCCCATCGGGAAGTTTGTTCTTTTATTTTAAGATTATGTGTACAAGACCTTTTGGCTGTTTACTGAATGTACCAATAATTTTCCAAGAGGCAGTAGCTTTACCTTGGCTTACTCACTTGCACCCATAGCAACATACACGTACTATGAATTCCTGTCTACCCTACTGTCTGATATTACTCTATTAAAGATTAGGAGTGGGTTCTAGTGTACTGATTCTGTCACGTGCTCCTGAAGGATTACCAAAACACGTTGAGTCTACATGTGAACTGTGGTCGGAATCTTTGCATGTTGTGAACCCCTATGTAGAGAGTCATTTTTAATGCTGTGTAATAGATTTTTAATGGTACATAATAAAGTTGTTTTTCTGGTACTCAGTTCCTCTTCTATATGTCCACACAAAGTCCATGACTACATATTCTGCTCATAGTTGTACACGATTTGCTATGATGTGGACATACACGGTCTGGGCTTCTCTCCTGCTATAGAAAGGTATTGATTTTGGTGTAAATGATCTGGTTCCTGGAAAAGCAGCTTCTACACCCCAGAGAATCTCTGCAGTCTCCTTGGCTTGTAGTGTAATGCAAAGTGCATAGGAATTGAAGAGGTCCAGATACAACTTTATTATATACATGCTGCATATGATTGACCTATTGTGTATTTTACTATCCCCTATTATTCTATTGCCTACTGAACTATCACTTATTAACAACTTGTATATCACTGGCTTCTGTACTTACTATTTGTAATGTGTTAAACTTTCAATAAAAATTATTGAGACAGGTACAACTTTATTCTATTAAAAGTCTGCCAAGCAAGCTGTTGATAAGGCCTGTGCTTGTAATTTACTCTGGAAAAACCCTGATAAAGGGGGAACTTGGAATCCCCAAATGCTTCTTTGGATTGTACCCCTAACTTTTATTGGAATACATTTGTATCTGGACCTCTTAGCAGTGGTGTGTACACTTTCCTATCTACTAATGCTAGAAGCATAACTATTAAAAAATAGTTCATGTTCATTGAGAGTAGAGTTGTGCCGATACTAAGCCTTGCACCTTTCAAGCTCAGTTATTTCAGCTGTCAGCAGGATTCCCCCACTGACAGATGAAATTTAAAAAACAAATAGAAGCAATTATTGGTTGTTAAGGAGTGGGGCCACCGCGTCCTTAACAACCAATGACTCATTCAGCTGTCAGTGGGGTTCCTCTGAAGTGTACTAGAAGTCCTGGTAATTGGAGCTGGCAAAAAAAGCAGCCAGGCAATGTTTATTAACAACATTGCTCAGCCTGAAATACTAAGATAAAAAGAAACATTTGTTTATTTTTGTATCTTTCTGTTTCTTCATCTACAGATCCAAAGGCTGAACATCGATCTGCAGATAAAGCCAGTTTAAAGCAACCTGTCAAGTAAAAAAAAAACATTTCTTTTGTGTTTTTTAATAAATGTTCCTTTGTTTAACCCCTTCTTAACCCTTAATTTATTTTAATCAGCCTTAATTAACTCCTTTTATTCTCCTTCAACATTTAATTATTATTTTCCTGCTGATTTTTTTGTTTTTGTTCACTTCTACTTTATAAACTATTAATAACTATAAAACCTTTTTATTTGCTTTGTGCGTTAATATTTTTACACCTTTAACATATATTTACATGTTTTACATTTAAAAAGGTGCAAAATGTAAAAATAAAAATAACTTTTCAATGCTTTGTACCATTGCTGACAGCTGAACTTTTGCAGTAGGTATCATTTTTTTTTAAATGGTATCATGGCATCCCTAATTAAGTGAGTTTAGTTCCATTTTAACCGTTTGCCGACCGCCGGTCGGCAATTGACGGCGACAAGATGGCTCTATTGCGCAAATCGCCATCATATGACGGCGGCTGCGAGATCGAGCCCAGTGAGCGTGCGCGAAATTTGGAGAATTTCCGGCCGACCTGGAGCCTCACTAGCGCCCCCGCAAACCTGGCCACATGCGGTATTGCATGCAAAAAGGCTAAATTTTACTCCTTATATGAGACACCACTCGCAAACCAAGGGAGTCAGAATTAAAAAAAAAAACTGCTCATATTGCGAAGCGCTCGTTAACCGTGTTACTCACTATCCCAGGTTTTACTGTATTTTAAATGATAGAGACAGAATATCAACCAAAATCCATAAAAAACACATGATACAAATGTTATAAATTGAGTTGCAGTTCAGTGAGTAAAATAAGGATTTGATCCCCAACCAACCAACAATAATTCTGCCTCCCACAGACTGGCCACAGTATGTGCTCATGTGGTACACAGAAGGTGCTCCTAACGACAACTCGTTATGGGTATAAAAGACACCTGTCCACAGAATCTTTTTTCCCTTCAAACTTCACCATCATAGGCAAGACCAAAGAGTTGTCAAAGGACTTCAGGGACAAGATTGTAGACCTGCACAAGGCTGGAATGGGCTACAAAACCATCAGCAAGAAGCTTGGTGAGAAGGAGACAACTGATGGAGTGATTATTTGCAAATGAAAGAAATACAAAATAACCATCAATCGCTCTGTCTGGAGCTCCCTGCAAGATTTCACCTCATGGGGTAAGGATGATCACGTGAAGGCGCTGGGGATCCTTTGATGGGCACCATGTGAGCTACCATCAGAGATTGGATCCAGTAATTGCTGGAGCCTACTACGGCTGCGGTATCCCCGGCCTCCCCACTGTGGAGAAACCCCCGTTTTCCCCATTTTCTTTAATTGCCGGATCCCATCATATGGGTGTCCAAGGGTATTAAAACTGGATATCACCGGCGGGGGCAGGCTACTACAGTTCTCTGACCTATAACAAAAGTTTGAGCTACCAAATTCAAACTTGTTTTGGTACCTCCAGCTGAGACATGCTTTTGTGTCTCAGTTCGGTTCTACTGGGTTGGATGGGTTTTCAATGGGTTATAGTTTAACCTGTTTTTGTCTTTTTGTTACTCCCACCCTGTGTGGCATGGCTGCCTTTTGTCTTGTGTTTTATTGTTTATTAAAGTTTTTGGAAAACATATAAACATAAATTAAAAAAAAAAAATCATGTGAGGGATCAGTCCAGAACTACACGGGAGGAGCTTGTGAATGATCAAGGCAGTTGGGACCACCAAACAAACCATTGGTAACACAGTACACATCCATGGACTGAAATCTTGCAGAACCCGCAAGGTCCTCCTCTTCAAGAAGGCACATGTACAGGCCCGTCTGAAGTTTGCCAATGAGCATCTAAATGATTCAGAGAAGGCTTGGGAGAGAGTGCTGTGGTCAGATGAGACCAAAATTGAGTTCTTTGGCATTAACTCGACTCGCTGTGTTTGGTGGAAGAAAAATGCTGACTATGACCCCCAAGAACACCATCCCTACAGTCAAGCATGGAGGTGGAAACATTAGGCTTTGGGGCTGTTTCTCTGTTAAATGTACAGGCCAACTTTGCCGCATTGAGGGGCCAATGGACAAGGCCATGTATTCTAAAATCTTGGCTGAGAAGCTTCTTCCCTCAGCCAGAACACTGAAGATGGGTTGTGGATGGGTCTTCCAGCATGACCAAAAACCTACTGCCAAGGCAACAAAGGAGGGGCTCAAGAAGAAGCATATTAACCCCTTCCTGCCTAAGCCTTTTTCTGACATTTGTTGCTTACAAGTTCCATATTTTTGGCTAGAAAATTATTTAGAGCCCCCAAACATATATAATATATAATATATATAATTTTTTTTTTTTTTTTTTAGTGGAGACCCTAGAGAATAAAATGGTAATTATTGCAATATTTTATGTCGCTGTCATTTGGAAAAATACACTTTCATGAATTAAAAAAAAAAAAAAAAAAACAAAACAGTAAAGTGAGCCCAATTTTTTTTGTATAATGTGAAAGATGATGTTATGCAGAGTAAATAGATACCTAACATGCCACGCTTTAAAATTGCGCTCGCTCATGGAATGGCGACAATCTATGTTACTTAAAAATCTCCATAGGCGACATTTTAAAAATTTGTACAGGTTATCAGTTTAGAGTTACGGGTTACTAGATCCGAGACCCGATCAAAGCTGATTACAGCTTAGTTCAGGTCTCCGGCCAGCCGCAGACGTGCCGGCTGGTCTCTAGGGACTCCTGATGGGACGGGAGAGCCTGGGCGAGCCACGGAAGGCGGCGGGATGGGGGGACATCCCCTCCTGCTGCTTGGGATAATGGCCAAGTGTTTTTTTAGCCGCATCGGGGGTTATCCCAAGAAAGCCAACCTCCGGCTCTAAAAAATGGTACCGAGGTGATTACGAGGCCGCATATTTGCGTACGGTCGGCAGGAAGGGGTTAAGGTCACAGAGTTGCCTAGCCAGTCTCCAGACCTTAATCCTATAGAAAATGTTTGGAGGGAGCTGAAATGTCGATTTGCCAAGCGACAGCCAAGAAACCTTAAGGATTTAGAGAAGATTTGTACAGAAGAGTGGACCAAAATCCCTCCTGAGATGTATGCAAATCTGGTCATCAACTACAAGAAACGTCTTACCTCTGTGCTTACCAACAAGGGTTTCTCCACCAAGTACAAAGTCATGTTTTGCTTGGGGATCAAATACTTATAAATTGAGTTGCAGTTCAGTGAGTAAAATATTTGTAGCTTGTGTTTTTTCTGGATTGTTGGTTGATATTCTGGCTATTATCAAAGATAGACCTATGATAAAAATGATAGACCCTTCATTTCTTTGTAAGTGGGCAAACTTACAAAATCTGCAGGGGATCAAATCATCATTTTCCCCACTGTAAATATCCTGACGAGTGCAATACATTTCTTTTCTCTTGTAATTTATGTTGACTTTTTTCAGCTTTATTCACTTAAAAGCTGCATTTCTTGCCAATGTTTTGGGAAACCAATCCGGCACAACGCAAAAAGAGGTACAAGCTCCTTGCTCCACATGTATTTAATTCCCTCCAATGTCATATAAAATAGTCCTGTATTTGTGAATGGGTGTTGTATGTACTGTAGCCACCATGTTCCTCTTCCTCCTGATATTACACAGCCCTCTCCGGTTGCTTGAACGGCCCCATAAATAAAAGGCTTAGCACAGTAGCCTGGCCCCCGTGTAATGGAACCACACACAAGTGGAATAGGAGATTCCGGAACATAAAGTGTCCAGACAGTGAAGGGCCCGGGGAGGTTAGTGTGGGGTGCCAAGTCCAAATTCTTTGTGTTTTTTTTGCAAATTAAAGCTTATTTCTGTAGATTTTCTATGGATTATTATAGCACCCAAGATTTGCTACAAATGCCAGACCAGCTCACCGCAGCTATTAAGCTGTCTGCCATGTGGAAAGGGCCTGGCCTAGAACATTGCACTCCAAAAAAGGAGGAAGCAGCGTATTGAGAAGTGGCTTACTAATGAACTCTGTGGGGACTGTATAAAACTTATATAGCCTAGAGCTGCACTCCATTGTAAAATGTATATTGGAAGGATATACTGACCACATATCCCAGGGGACCTTAAAGCTGAGCTCCAGGCAAACAGCTAAATACACAGATACAAAAAATATCAGTGAGTTATTTTTCCTGTTGTATTTCTGTCCATCCAGTCCTGATATTTATACAGCCTCATCATGCATCACAGCCCTATCAGGCAGGGTAAAAAACTCAATTCTTATCTGCTGCAGTTAAGTCATGCTTAAAGGTCCCCCCCCCCCCAGACTGTGATTGGCCAGTAAAAGAGAAGCGGCAGATGGATGAACTCATCTCTCTCTGCTCTCTCCTCCTATCAGCATGTTCATTGTTGGCCTATTAGCACTACAGCATGGCTAATCGGCTCTTTGTGCTGCTTCTCCCTCAGCCTGAGGTCTGTTGTACAGGGAGCTGCAAGAGGCAAGTTGATACTTAAGCCCTTCCTGCTGCTTCCCAGTGGTCCTTCATGTGGGCGTTAACTGCTGCCCACCCACATCATTGTAAAATGACGGACAGACGGGAACCCTATAGTTCTGGGAGCATGTCATGACGTCTTCCCGAGAACGGGCCTCGCTCCAGCATGATTTGTCACCCGCTGTGACCACCAGACGCAGTGGGTGACTGATCAGTGTACCAACCCTCTGCCAGTAACATGACCAAGCACAGCAGACCACATGACCGTTGTAAATAATTTCATGCCATTCATTGTATACAATTGTGTTGCTAGCTGTAACTGGTCACACTGATCACATGGCACAGAAAGGGCCAATCACAGCCCATTTGTACCATGTGATTGGCTAATCACAGCTAACCACAACAAAGGACACTGAATGAATCCGTTTCATTCAGGGATCGGCAAGGTGTCCACTCCCGGATACCAGTGTCCCCCAGCACGGCTTGTGGCCGCCTCAGACTTTTTCTTTCATTTTATCTCTCCTGTCCTTTCCTCCTATGCCAGCGTAATGTCAGTCTCAGTAGACGCCGGGCACTCCTCCTCCTGAGTCCTGAGTGAGTCTCCAGTGCGCAGTGATCTCTCTAACTCTGAGGGAGAGGCTGGCCTGGGAGAGGAGACGTCACTTTGTGGAGGAGCGTGCACTGCCAGGCAGTGCGCAGAGCACGGGACTGAGTCAGGAGAGAGACTGATTCGCTGTGGCGGTACTCGAGAGAGAAGAACAGGAGAGGACCGGACGGGACGCGTGGTGAGGTGACTGGTGATGGACGGTGATACTGCTTGGTGGTGAGACTGTGTGTCTCTATGGTCCAGTGACCGCCGGGTCGGTGGATGTACTGTGAACAAGTTCTCTAGCACCTCAGCGGCAGGCCCAGCCCCCACCCCCAGTGCCCCAGGCAAGCCCCAGCAAGCCTAGTAGTCACTCCCAGGCAGGCCCCAGCCCAGTCCCAGGCAGGCCCCAGCCAGCCCAGTCACTCACAGGCAAGCCCCAGCCCAGTCCCAGGAAGGCCACAGCCAGCCCAGAAGTCACTCCCAGGCAGGCCCCAGGCAGCCCAGCAGTCACTCCCAGGCAGGCCCCTGCCCAGGTCCAGGCAGGCCCCAGCCAGCCCAGCAGTCACTTACAGGCAGGCCCCAGCCAGCCTAGTCACTCCCACTCAGGCCCCAGCCAGCCCAGTTACCATCAGGCAGGCCCCAGTCCCAGCAGGCAGGCCCCAGCCCAGTCCCAGCAGGCAGGCTCCGGCCCAGTCCCAAGCGGGTCGCAAGCAGGCACCAGCCCAGTCCCAGCAGGCAGGCCCCAGTCCCAGGCAGGCCACAGGCAGTCCCAGCAGGCAGGCTCCAGTCCAGTCCCAGGCAGGCCACAACCAGCCCTGTCCCAGCACGCAGGCCCTGAGCCCAGTCCTAGGCAGACATGTTTTTGTACTGTAACTAGGCTAGAGAGTAGACAGTGTTTTTTGAAGGTTTTAATTTGAAATGTACCTTGGTGTCCTTCACTAAGGTCTGTACTTTAATAAATGTCCACCACAGTCTTGGTCCATGCCTATCCCTGGTTTCCTTCAGGAAAAGTGGTTGCCTTTAACAATTAAATTCATTTGTATAAGAGCTCATAATGTGAAAAAAAAAATCCTGATAACTTCCCCAGAGTAGTCATGTTACTATGGTAGCGTTGTATTGTTCTGGTCACAGTGTTTTTTAAAAAAAATCGTAGAAAAAAGTTTAAAAAATGTAATAAAAAAGGAAACAAAATTGAAAATAATTATTATTTTTTGTTTTTTTTCCTAACATACTGTCACCAGTCAGTGTCCCTGATCACCGCCACACCAGTTCTATAATAACACTGTACTGCACTGGTGACAGTATGTAAAAAATTTTGATTTTTTTATTTCTTCTTTTTTCAAAAAATTGTGACAAAAATGACAACTTCAAAACACTAGCCATGCCTGTTACTAAATACCTTGGACTGTCTACTTTCCAAAACGGAGTCATTTGGGGGATTTTTGTACTGTCCTGGGGTATTTGTGCCTCAAGAAATGAGATAGCCTGTTAGTACATCTGGATTGATCAATTTTCAAATATACAGTATATACCACAGTTTGTGGACTCTATAATGTTCCTACAGACTAAATAATATACACTGATTTGGGTAATTTTCACCAAAGAAATGTAGCAGAATACAATGGAATTTGACCTAAATTTATGAGGAAAAATTAGCAAAATTTTATAACAGAAACAAAGAAAAACTATTTTTTTCAAAATGTTTGGTCTTTTTTTTTATTAATTTAAAAAATAAAAAACCCAATGGTGATTGAATACCACCAAAATTTTTGTGTGAAAAAAATGATAAAAATGTCATATGGATACAGTGTTGCATGACCGCGCAATTGTCATTCAAAGCGTGACAGCGATGAAAGCTGAAAATTGGCCTGGGCAGGAAGGGGGTAAAAGTGCCAAGTGGTTAATTGCCATCTAGTGGCCAAAATGCAGTATATTTTCTCAGCGAGGTATTCTAAAAAAATATATTGCACTTTGGCCATTAGATGGAGCTGACAATCATAGGAATTAATCTATTATAGAAATTACGGCCAACATTCATGCAGCCTGCACAGCCTGTACATCAAAGCAGACCTACAGTAATTTTTTTCAATGGCTTATGACATCATGCACAGCTCTCTCTCTCTCTCACTCTTGTGAGAGTTTGCCTGGAAGGAAGGGGGGATGAGTCATAAGAGGGCCAATGGGAGCTGCAGGGCTGCAGAGCTGGAGGTGTGCCTCTATGTGTCTGTGTAAATCCAGGAAGTGAACAGGCAGCAGCTTCAGCTGCCCACAGTAAAAATGACTGCAGCCAGACTTAGTAGAGGGAGATTTCTGCAGCATATTTGGCAAGTACAGAATCACAGTATATATAAAATATGCAAAGTGGTTGGAGGGAAGCTTCAGAATGGCAAAGATGTTTTTATTACAAATTATGTGAGCAGACTGCAGTTCCTCTTAAGGGGTCTTATAAATAGACCCCTTAATGACATTCTAAATATTATAGAACTTTAGCTTCAAATTAACTTTAAACTATCTAAATAACCTGAAACTCCAGTGGTGAGATTTTTTTTTAATTGACATGTAACGATCTCAATCCATCAGTATCACTTGTAGCAATACTAAATAAAAACCTGATTTTGAAGAATGAAACTTTATCCTTGACAAGGTGTCAATTCACGTAGCAGACCAAGCTTCCCTTTACAATGTGCATTGAGGGGGTTCTGCTCTTGGCAATACAATGACAATGGGTAACCTAAGAAGCTGCCATGTTCAAATGTAACAAAGCCATCCAATAAAACAGCTGCAGCTTCCTCTTTATACCCAAACAATTCTTCTGTTCTTGATTATGTCCTGACAACGCTGACACCAAGCCAAGATTATAGTGGAAGCCTGGAATAATCTAATTTATGGGCTTTTTACATAGGCCAGGTATATATGACTGGTCAGCTCAGAGGCGGCTGACAAAATCAACATGGAGAGCAAATAATAACATAAGCACACAGGTTGGTTAGTGAAGATGCCAAAAAATCTAAAACAGAAGCAGGACCATAGGCCCTGGAGAACAAAATGCAGCAGCTTAAAGAATAGCAGACCATAGAAACCATGCAAATGCAAACCATATTTCTTAAACGCACTGAACAGCATCAGGTCCTCATCCACAGCCAGCTTTAATATTGTCCTCCATTGAAGTTACCAAATGCGTTAAGCACTGTGAACTAAGGCGCAAAAAAATCAGCATTTTTATAACAGATCTGATTGGAGCTCTCAGATCTGTAAAAACACGTTCAGAAGGGAGGGTTTTTTTCGGCATATTTTATGTTGTGCGCATGTAAATGTTTGTGCTAATGTTTACATGTGTATAGTGTACAATGCAAATGCATTCTGTTGATGCAATCTGCCCCTAGTAGAGAAGGATGCTAGGTGGCAGGGAGCTCAAGGCACCTTGCATCCTTTGTTGCTAGAACGCAGGTGATACATTTGGCTGAAGCCACTACTCCGAGCCGACATGTAAATAATGGTTAATCAGAGGGTGCCGCTGCTGCTGGTTACTAATGTTTACACGTTGACCCTGAATGAAGCAGTCATTCATGTGGTATCCACACATGCACAGAATTACCAGTCTTCAGTCATTCATGCATGCGCATGCATGACTCATTCAGGGCTGAAATGCATTCTTTGTTTCTAGGATACTGTCAGGAACCATGAATGAGACTGAGACAGAAATGCAGTAAAAATTGCACCTTTTAATATAATGGTAAAAATGGTACGGATCAGTAAACATGGTCAAAACATAAGCCAGGGATCGGTAACCAAAGCGGATAGTCAGATAGGCCAGTAATCAGGAAACCAGAGATCAGCGTAGTCAGGAACCAGAAGGGATGTCAGCCAGGTAAAGTCATTCACAGGAACACAGCAGAGATTTTCCTGATATGTTGACCAAGGCGAAGGTAGGAAAGGAATGAACAAGGCAGTTAAATAGCCAGAAAGGGCTGGCTGCAGGTGGGACTGATGAGCAGATGATAACCAGGTGAGCCACTGAGGGATCATTGATTGCTGACAATTATCTGGCAGCTGAGCAGCCTGAGCACAGAGAAGGAAGCTTTTAAGAGCCCAGCCCTGACAGATACCGCCTAGTGTCCTTTGTTGCTAGGGTGCCACCAAATGTCTGTTGTTGCTAGGGTGCCACCAAGTGTTCTTTATTGCTAGGATGCCACCAAGTGTTCTTTATTGCTAGGATGCCACCAAGTGTCGTTTGTTAATAGAATGCCACCAAGTGTCCTTTGTTGCTAGGATGCCAAGTGTCGTTTGTTAATAGAATGCCACCAAGTGTCCATTGTTGCTAGGATGCCACCAAGTATCCGTTGTTGCTAGGATGCCACCAAGTGTCCGTTGTTGCTAGGATGCCACCAAGTGTCCGTTGTTGCTAGGATGCCACCAAGTGTCCGTTGTTACAGTATGTAAAAAATTTAGATTTTTTTATTTCTTCTTTTTTCAAAAAATTGTGACAAAAATGACAACTTCAAAACACTAGCCATGCCTGTTACTAAATACCTTGGACTGTCTACTTTCCAAAACGGAGTCATTTGGGGGATTTTTGTACTGTCCTGGGGTATTTGTGCCTCAAGAAATGAGATAGCCTGTTAGTACATCTGGATTGATCAATTTTCAAATATACAGTATATACCACAGTTTGTGGACTCTATAATGTTCCTACAGACTAAATAATATACACTGATTTGGGTAATTTTCACCAAAGAAATGTAGCAGAATACAATGGAATTTGACCTAAATTTATGAGGAAAAATTAGCAAAATTTTATAACAGAAACAAAGAAAAACTATTTTTTTCAAAATGTTTGGTCTTTTTTTTTATTAATTTAAAAAATAAAAAACCCAATGGTGATTGAATACCACCAAAATTTTTGTGTGAAAAAAATGATAAAAATGTCATATGGATACAGTGTTGCATGACCGCGCAATTGTCATTCAAAGTGTGACAGCGTTGAAAGCTGAAAATTGGCCTGGGCAGGAAGGGGGTAAAAGTGCCAAGTGGTTAATTGCCATCTAGTGGCCAAAATGCAGTATATTTTCTCAGTGAGGTATTCTAAAAAAATATATTGCACATTGGCCATTACATGGAGCTGACAATCATAGGAATTAATCTATTATAGAAATTACGGCCAACATTCATGCAGCCTGCACAGCCTGTACATCAAAGCGGACCTACAGTCATTTTTTTCAACTTTCCATCTATTAAATCTTCTGCCCTTGTTGTTTTAACTTTGGATTGTAAAACATTTTTTTTTCTGCCAGTGAATACCTTATACAGCCCACTTCCTGTTTCTTGTCTGGTCATTAGCTTAGGCATATGACATCATGCACAGCTCTCTCTCTCTCACTCTTGTGAGAGTTTGCCCAGAAGGAAGGGGGGGATGAGTCATAAGAGGGCCAATGGGAGCTGCAGAGCTGAAGATGTGCCTCTGTGTGTCTGTGTAAATCCAGGAAGTGAACAGGCAGCAGCTTCAGCTGCCCACAGTAAAAATGACTGCAGCCAGACTTGGTAGAGGGAGATTTCTGCAGCATATTTGGCAAGTACAGAATCACAGTATATATAAAATATGCAAAGTGGTTGGAGGGAAGCTTCAGAATGGCAAAGATGTTTTTATTACAAATTATGTGAGCAGACTGCAGTTCCTCTTAAGGGGTCTTATAAATAGACCCCTTAATGACGTACTAAATATTATAGAACTTTAGCTTCAAATTAACTTTAATCTATCTAAATAACCTGAAACTCCGGTGGTGAGATTTTTTTTAATTGACCTGTAAAGATATTAACCCATCAGTATCACTTGTAGCAATACTAAATAAAAACCTGATTTTGAAGAATGAAACTTTATCCTTGACAAGGTGTCAATTCACGTAGCAGACCAAGCTTCCCTTTACAATGTGCTGTTCCCTCTTAGAAAGCATTGAGGGGGTTCTGCTCTTGGCAATACAATGACAATGGGTAACCTAAGAAGCTGCCATGTTCAAATGTAACAAAGCCATCCAATAAAACAGCTGCTGCTTCCTCTTCATACCCAAACAATTCTTCTGTTCTTGATTATGTCCTGACAACGCTGACACCAAGCCAAGATTATAGTGGAAGCCTGGAATAATCTAATTTATGGGCTTTTTACATAGGCCAGGTATATATGACTGGTCAGCTCAGAGGTGGCTGACAAAATCAACATGGAGAGCAAATAATAACATAAGCACACAGGTTGGTTAGTGAAGATGCCAAAAAATCTAAAACAGAAGCAGGACCATAGGCCCTGGAGAACAAAATGCAGCAGCTTAAAGAATAGCAGACCATAGAAACCATGCAAATGCAAACCATATTTCTTAAACGCACTGAACAGCATCAGGTCCTCACCCACAGCCAGCTTTAATATTGTCCTCCATTGAAGTTGCCAAATGCGTTAAGCACTGTGAACTAAGGTGTAAAAAAATCAGCATTTTTATAACAGATCTGATTGGAGCTCTCAGATCTGTAAAAACACGTTCAGAAGGGAGGGTTTTTTTCGGCATATTTTATGTTGTGCCCATGTAAATGTTTGTGCTAATGTTTACATGTGTATAGTGTACAACGTAAATGCATTCTGTTGATGCAATCTGCCCCTAGTAGTGAAGGATGCTAGGCGGCAGGGAGCTCAAGGCACCTTGCATCCTTTGTTGCTAGAAGGCAGGTGATACTGTTGGCTGAAGCCACTACTCCGAGCCGACATGTAAATCATGTTTAATCAGAGGGTGCCTTTGCTGCTGCTGGTTACTAATGTTTACATGTTGACCCTGAATGAAGCAACCATTCATGTGGTATCCACACATGCACAGAATTACCAGTCTTCAGTCATTCATGCACACGCACTAATAAATGACTCATTCAGGGCTGAAATGCATCCTTTGTTTCTAGGATACTGTCAGGAACCATGAATCAGACTGAGACAGAAATGCAGTAAAAATTGCACCTTTTAATATAATGGTAAAAATGGTACGGATCAGTAAACATGGTCAAAACATAAACCAGGGATTGGTAACCAAAGCGGGTAGTCAGATAGGCCAGTAATCAGGAAACCGGAGATCAGCGTAGTCGGAGGCAGAAGAACAGGATCAGGAACCAGAAGGGATGTCGGCCAGGTAAAGTCGTTCACAGGAACACAGCAGAGATTTTCCAGATATGTTGACCAAGGCGAAGGTAGGAAAGGAATGAACAAGGCAGTTAAATAGCCAGAAAGGGCTGGCTGCAGGTGGGACTGACAAGCAGATGATGATAACCAGGTGAGCCACTGAGGGATCATTGATTGCTGACAATTATCTGGCAGCTGAGCAGCCTGAGCACAGAGAAGAAAGCTTCTAAGAGCCCAGCCCTGACAGATACCGCCTAGTGTCCTTTGTTGCTAGGGTGCCACCAAATGTCTTTTGTTGCTAGGATGCCACCAATTGTCTTTGTTACCAAGATGCCACCAAGTGTTCTTTGTTGCTAGGATGCCACCAAGTGTCGTTTGTTAATAGAATGCCACCAAGTGTCCTTTGTTGCTAGGATGCCAAGTGTCGTTTGTTAATAGAATGCCATCAAGTGTCCTTTGTTGCTAGGATGTCACCAAGTGTCTTTTGTTGCTAGGATGCCACCAAGTGTCCTTTGTTGCTAGAATGCCACCAAGTGTCCTTGGTTGATAGAATGCCACCAAGTGTCCTTTGTTGCTAGGATGCCACCAAGTGTCCTTTATTGATAGGATGCCACCAAGAGTCCTTTGTTGATAGGATGCCACCAAGAGTCCGTTGTTGATAGGATGCCACCAAGAGTCCATTGTTGATAGGATGCCACCAAGTGTCCGTTGTTGATAGGATGCCACCAAGTGTCTGTTGTTGATAGGATGCCACCAAGTGTCCTTTGTTGCTAGGATGCCAACAAGTGTCCTTTGTTGCTAGGATACCACTACATGTCCTTTGTTGCTAGGATGCCACCAATCACCTTTGCTGCTAGGATGCAACCAAGTGTCCTTTTTTCTAAGATGTCACCAAGTGTTCTTTGTTTCTAAGTGTCCTTTACTGCTAGGATGCAGGCGGCTTAAACCACTTAATGTCCTTCGTAGCTAGGATGCAGGCAGCTTGAGCCACTTAGTGTCCTTCATTGCTAGGATGCAGGTGGCTCAAGCCACCTAGTGTTCTTCATTGCTAGGATGCATTCCTCTTGAGCAGCTTAGTGTCCTTCATTGCTAGGATGCAGGCAGCTCAAGCCACTTAGCCTCCTTTATTGCTAGGATACAGGTGGCTTGAAACATTAGGGGTTGATTTCTTAAAGGCAAATAGACTGTGCACTAGATTGACTTCTGTACAACCAAACTGTCTATAGATAGATAGAAATTCTGTTGGTTCCTGCTGAACCAGCCAAATTTTGATCCATCTATGGCTGGCTTAATGTTTTGTTCTCACTTGCCGCCGGGGGCAGTAAAATCAGGTGGTTGAGCCGTGATTAACATTACCATTGGCGCACCACTGTAAGGGCCCCAACAAATCTGGCTCATTTTCAGACTATTCCATTTTGTCTCATAGTACCTTGCATAGAGTTTGGCAACTTCTACTTTCCTACAGGCATATTTGTACCTAGCGAGTCTATGTGAAAAAGAAAATTTACAGTGCCTAGGATATTAGTGGGAAAGGGAAAATGTAATGACCGCTACCACTCAAATTCTAGTGATGCACCAAAAAACAGATACTGAGGAAAGTTTTTTGCGGCGCTGGTCTATAATTCGTTCTATGCTTATTCTGGCTGGTATCAGTAGTGTAAATATAAATTAAAAATAATCCTAATCCATCAAAGACATGTGCAACAATAAACATACCGTGCATCTGGAAAGGTCCCACAGTTGACAGTGCATGTCAGAGCACAAACCAAGCCCTGAAGTCCAAGGAATGCCTGCAGACCCCTGAGACAGGATTGTATGGAGTCACAGATCTGGGGAAGAGTACAGAAAAAGTTTTGCAGCATTGAAGGTCCCAATGAGCACAGTGGCCTCCATCATTCGTAAATGGAAGAAGTTTGGAATCACCAGGACAAACTGAGTGATCGGGGGCGAAGGGCCTTAGTCAGGGAGGTGACCAAGAACCCGATTGTCACTCTGACAGAGCTCCAGTGTTTCTCTGTGGAGAGAGGAGAAACTTCCAGAAGAACAACCATATCTGCAGCACTCCACCAATCAGGCCTGTATGGTAGAGGCCAGACGGAAGCCACTCCACAGTAAAAGACACATGACAGCCCACCTGGAATTTGCCAAAAGACACCTGAAGGACTCTCAGACCATGAGAAACATAATTCTCTGGTCTGATGAAATAAGGATTGAACTCATGGGCCTGAATGGCAAGCGTAATTTCTGGAAGAAACCAGACACCACTCATCTCCTGGCCTATACCATCCCTACAGTGAAGCATGATGGTGGCAGCATCATGCCGTGGGAATGTTTTTCAGGAACAGGGAGACTAGTCAGAACTGAGGGAAAGATGATTGCAGCAATGTACAGAGACATCCTTGATGAAAACCTGGACCTCAGACTGGGACGAAGGCTCATCGTCCAACAGGGCAAGATAACAAAGGAGTGGTTATGGGACAACACTGTGAATGTCCTTGAGTGGCCCAGCCAGAGCCCAGACTTGAACTCGATTGAACATCTCTGGAGATATCTGAAACCGGCTGTGCATCGATGCTCCCCATCCAACCTGATGAAGCTTGAGAGGTCCTGCAAAGAAGAATGTGAGAAACTGCCCAACAATAGTATTGAGCAAAGGCTGCGACTACTTATGTACAGTGCTTAGGATTTTTTCGTTTTTTTATTTTTAATAAACTTGCAAAGATTTCAAACAAAAGTCTTTCACATTGTTATTATGGGGGGTTTTGTTTGTAGAATTTTGAGGAAAATAATACATTTAATCCATATTGGAATAAGGCTGTAACATAACAAAATGTGGAAAAAGTGAAGCGCTATGAATACTTTCTGGATGCACTGTATGTGTATCATATAATAAAAATCTGATTGAAGTATGTATCAAATAATGTAGACAGTGACCTTCTAATTGCAACGTGCAAATTAATTAATAATGTGTAGCCAATGGCCCCCTTAGTGGTGGCTGGTAGTTTTGGTTCACTTGTCTCACACACTTTTCCGTTCATCCGTAGTCACTGAACAGGCGGTACTGTTTTTGTTGTTTTATTGAGGGTTTAAACTTGGATAGGGTAGGGACAACTGTGGGAAACCCAGTAGATTAGGATTTAGGACCATTATATAAACCTCAGTATATACACTCCTTCTTCCGACAGCACTGACGCTTGCTGAACGTTACACTCCTTCACTTCTTTCCTGCACAACACTTGCTTCTTTCCTGTTAGGCCTGAAGGGAAATTTATCAAGCCTCCATGACATTTCCTCTTCCACCACAGCTATCACATGGTGTACCTGTTCTACTGTCGGCAGGACCCCTGGACCACCTGTTGTGGGCAAGGGCCACGGACTCCCAGTTGTGAAGCCACAGGCCCTCATTTATGTAGCTAAGTACGTTATTGCTAGCTGGGAATTGGATGAACTACTACTCCCAGCCCATCCATCTTCCAGGCCCCTCACTGTCCAGTGACACTCCTTCCCCTGACTGGCTCCTCCAACCTCTACAGACTGTCCACTGTCTACTCCCAGCCTGCTCCAGCCTTCTCATCCAATCCAGCTCCCAGGGGCTGCCTCTTACCGACACCGGTGGATCCTTTAAAGAGTCCTCTATGTAGCCTATGTAGCCTCTCCGCTGTTCTCCTGCTCCCTTGTGTAGCTCCAAGAACCAACTCCTCTTCGTGGCTGCAACCGAGCCACCAGGCCTCAAGGCCACCCCCCCCCAGGTGAGGCCTCCACAGCACCTCTGCTACATCTCTCTCTTCCCCCCGACACTCTCCTCCCCCCAGTTGGGCAGATCACAGCATTTAAGCAGGCCTGCCCCCTGCCAATGCAGGATGAGGACTGGTCAGGGCTCCTTAACATACTTCAGAAAGTGACACCTCCTCATCCATCCCCTTTTCCAGAGCCTTCTAGAGGCAAAGGGGAGGAGTATCCAAGGGGTCTTCCTTCCTGCAATCCTCAGCCCTCCCTGGGCCACTCCCCTGCCCAGATCAAAACATTCAGGCCTGCACTTATTGTCAGGCTGGACTAAATTTGCCTCTCCTGCAAAAATCCACTGCAAAAAGCACCTATTACTATTGGGGGGGGGGGTGCTACAAATGCAATGCATAAAGTGCAAACGCTGTAAAAAATAAAGTGCAAACAAATAAAGTGCTGAAAATGCAAAGGACGTGCAAAGTGCAAAATAAATGTCCAATCAACAATTAATTTGTGATCCAGAGAAAGGGGTCCCAGAAAACCACTGTAAGTCTTCTTATGGATAATTATTCAAATCCCTATAGATGACACCCAGTGCGAATCCTTCACCATCCATCTCAAACTGACTCACCAGAAATAATGGCTGAAGTGGTCACATTATAGACCAGTTACTGGGCTCCACAATAGGCCCAAATGGGTTAATCTCCACTATCCTAGTTCTCAGTATGGTTCCTCACATTTGAGCCCACTCAGGCACATCCTGACCACACATTGAATCCAGATAAAGGAAGGAAGACTTCTATTGTGTAAAACTGTTTAAAAACTGAACTTTTATTATCAATATATATGATCCACTCACATGAATTAAGTGTCTCCCGGACACTAAGGCGGTAACACTTGTTATTGTTTGCCTATCACCTCCGGCTTTGATCCAAAGACCCTGAGTGCGATACAGGCGTTTGCGATAACATCAGCGTCCTTGCCCCGCCCTACACGATTCATCATTCGATGTCCTCATGGAGCGGAATCATATATATGTTTACCAGCCAGACTAAGCATAGGAGGGATTATAGACCAGCAAAAAAATTCAGTACCTAGCAAGTCTGCCGGCAGGAGTCACTCCAAGGTCTGAAGGCAGCATAGCCTCCAGGGGTTTATACTATCCGTTTTCCGGCTGCCCTTATGACACGCTAGGTGACCCTGTTACGCTGGTTGGGGTGCATGTTAAAATCTGAGTCGAATTACTCTTGGTGTTGATCTCAGCATACAAGTTTGGTATAGAAGTACTCTCTAGGAATTGGTGATATCACACTCTGGTCACAGCTTGCATTATCTTGCTTTAATTGACCAATTTATTTCTAATACACACAGCATTCATTCAATCTGGTGAAAACCTAGGAAGAAAATTAATTCCAGAATTCCTACTAAAATAGCAACTCCTTGGGGGTGTGTTACATGGATGTAATATGTAACATGTTTCTGAAGGTGAACTTATCCTTTATCCGTTAAAATAACCAGAAGATAAACCAACAGAGTGACATAAACAACCAAATAGAAGACCAATAAAATTGCCTATTTCCTATTCAAGTGGAAGTCTTTGTACAATGTATAATGTAGGTACATTGTGTGGGGGTTCCTCAACGATAAAATCATCCTTAAGACCTTAATTAAAAGAAGGATCCAAAAGTGGTCTAACTTACTTACGACACACATAATCTTTATTTAACCAGTTAATTTCGTTCTATTACGTTCGACACTGGTCTCACACTATAGTGGTTAAGGATCTCTCATGAAGATATGGTTTGAACATACGACTCTAGTTGTGGTTCTCATTAAGCTGAGTCTAAAATTGTACGTGGGGTTGGT
>BLSH010450330.1:671658-682541 GCA_018402905.1 Glandirana rugosa | reverse complement strand
GGAACATGGACAGAAGGGGGCAATAGAGAGCAGAAGGATCAGCCAGGTTTTTTTGCAGAATACAGAAAATAAATCACATAGTGACTGAGTGAGTATAAACAGCATGTAATACACGATTTATTAATAGTTTTTTTATGATGTGGGTTTAGTGACACTTTAATTTTCAGCTGTTGATCTGGCCAGTAACTTTTTCTATCCAGGGTGACAACATTCAATTACCATACTGTATCTATGGAGGCTCAGTGCTGTCACCATAGGCTGATCTCCTGATTTGGATTACAAACTGTCCCCCTGTCCTCATCTCCGTTACATATAGGGGAGTTTTTTGCATTTCACAGAAGATAGCTGGGAAAGCTGATAACATGGTTTGAGGTTTCAGTTCAAGACAGGATCAGTGGGTAGTTTTCTGTACTTTCAGAAGATGTTCTCAGCCTGAAAATAACTAATGCAGCCATCACATCAAAGGACGGATGAGCTGCAATATATTACATTTTTCTTCTTAGGGTTAGATATACTTGAAGCTAAAAACAGGAACGCTTTGTCCACATTATGAGTAGACAGGATCTAGTGGTAAAGACAGCGATGTGATGAAAGATTGACAGATGAGATGGACAGATAGAGCCACTTTAGAAATAAATATAAGCTTGTTGGAGCCATTGCCTAATAGGCCTGCCATGCTAAAATCAATGAGGTCATGAAGAGTCATGTTCTACAAAACACACTATTTTTGGAAAAAAAGTAATGTTCTACATCAATCTTGAACCCCAAGCTGAAACAAGGCCTACAGTGTGGAAAATAATTATTTCATCCCCTGCAGATTTGGCAAGTTTGCCCACTTACAAAGAAATGAAGGGTCTATAATTTTATCATAGGTGTATTTTAATGATAGGGACAGAATATCAACCAAAAATCCAGAGAAACCATATGATACAAATGTTATAAATTCAGTTGCAGTTCAGTGAGTAAAACATGACTCAGTACTTGGTGGAGAAACCCTTATTGGCAAGCACAGAGGTCAGACGGTTCTTGTAGTTGGTTACCAGGTTTGCACATCTCAGGAGGGATGTTGGTCCACTCTTTTTTACAGATCTTCTCTAAATTCTTAAGGTTTCTTGGCCGTCGCTTGGCAACTCAAAATTTCAGTTCCCTCGATACATTTTCTATAGAATTAAGGTCTGGGGACTAGCTAGGCCACTTCATGACCTTAATGCGCTTCTTCTTGGGCCGCTCATTTGTTGCCTTGGCAGTATGTTTTGGGTCATTGTCATGCTGGAAGACCCATCTTCAGTGTTCTGGCTGAGGAAAGAAGGTTCTCATCCAAGATTTTACAATACATGGCCCCGTCCATTGGCCCCTCAATGCGGCAAAATCGGCCTGTACCTTTAGCAGAAAAACAGCCCCAAAGCATAATGTTTCCACCTCCGTGCATGACTGTAAGGATGATGTTCTTAGGGCCATGGAAGAAGAAGAAGGAAAAAGAAGGAAGAGGAAGAAGAAGAAAGATGAAGAAGAAGAGTCACTATAGAGCAGGGGTCTCCAAACTTTCTAAACAGAGGGCCAGCTTACTGTCCATCACACTTTAGGAGGGCTGGACTGCGCCCAGTGGGAGTGGAAATTTCCCTGGCATCAGTGGGAGTAAACATTGCCACATTTGCTATAAGGGGGAGGAAAAGTGCCTTATTATTGGTATCAGGAGTAGAAATGTTGCCCCATTGTAGATGTCAGTTGGCAGATTAATGTCTTGTATCAATGGGAGGAATTCTACCCCAAGGGCCAAATAAAGGCAAAGGGCCACATCCGGCCCCTGGGTCGCAGTTTGCTGACCACTGCTATAGAGGAAGAGTAAGTCTACTAGCATGTGAAATTTGAATGACCTATGTAAGTTAATAAAGTTAGGCTTATCTTTGCATTGCTTTCACTTCAGCCCTCGTATATACTAGGCTTGCACATAGGTGGCCACTTACCACTATGCCTGTTGGATTTTTAATATAGAGAATCCAGCAGGAGGAGCTGAAATATGGACAGCTGGACAGGAAGAGAGTCAAATAATGGAAGAGATATCCAAGAGTATCCGAGACATAATGACATAGTCCTTCAAGCTCCACCCATACTGCTAACATCGCTTTTGCATGGCATTATTGGCAACCGTTAACATGGCTGCAAAAAATGTTCTTATGATCCTGAAAACACTCCGATTTCACAGGCCTAGATCAGTGATTTGTCTCTTCCCCCTTCCAATGACAGATATTCAGAGGTGGCTGTGTGTAATCTCTCCCAGTGTGTAGACGTGTGCAGCCCGGCAGTGTCAGGACATCTGCTCCACATCACATTATGGAGGAGCTCCAGTTTGCTATTTTTGGACAGCTGTGACATTCTGCAGGTGGTCTTATGATTAAAATATGGCTTTCATAGAGTGGCCGCGTTTTTTTAATAAAATGGAACTGCTTTTAAAATTTTATGTAGAGCGTTTGGGAGTCTGGCAGCCATATGTCAACACCTCACAGAAGAAACAAGTCCCAGATCCATTTTACTGAGTTTGGTTTATGTCGGTTTGTTGGGGTTTCCAGTTTGGTATTGTTATTATGCCCCAGAGACCTCCGGAGGGGCTGAATGGTGTCTGGCCATTGCTGACGGCTGTGATTGTGTGATAGGTGGAGAACACAGAGTGACAGATGTATGAAAGCATCAGCTTCTGCAATCTGCACTTTCCTCTAATTTATAGATATACAGTATCTCACAAAAGTGAGTACACCCTCACAGTTTTGTAAATATTTTATTATATCTTTTCATGTGACAATACTGAAGAAATGACATCATGGCACCTCATGGCAAAGAACTCTCTGAGGATCTGAAAAAATAATTGTTGCTCTACATAAAGAAGGCCTAGGCTATAAGAAGATTGCCAAGACCCTGAAACTGAGCTGCAGCATGGTGGCCATGACCATACAGGGGTTTAACATGGCAGGTTCCACTCAGAACAGGTCTCGCCATGGTCGACCAAAGAAGTTGAGTGCACGTGCTCAGCGTCAAATACAGAGATTGTCTTTGAGAAATAGACGTATGAGTGCTGCCAGCATTGCTGCAGAGGTTGAAGGGGTGGGGGGGTCAGCCTGTCAGTGTTCAGACCATATGCCACACACTGCATCAAATTGGTCTGCATGGCTGTCATCCCAGAAGGAAGCCTCTTCTAAAGATGATGCACAAGAAAGCCCGCAAACAGTTTGCTGAAGACAAGCAGACTAAGGGCATGGATTACTGGAACCATATCCTGTGGTCTGATGAGACCAAGATAAACTTATTTGGTTCAGATGGTGTCAAGCGTGTGTGGCGGCAACCAGGTGAGGAGTACAAAGACAAGTGTGTCTTGCCTACAGACAAGCAAGGTGGTGGGAGTGTCATGGTCTGGGGCTGCATGAGTGCTGCCGGCACTGGGGAGCTACAATTCATTGAGGGAACTATGAATGCCAACATGTACTGTGACATACTGAAGCAGAGTATGATCCCCTCCCTTCAAAGACTGGGCCGCAGGACAGTATTCCATCATGATAACGACCCCAAACACACCTCCAAGACGACCACTGTCTTGCTAAAGAAGCTGAGGGTAAAGGTGATGGACTGGCCAAGCATGTCTCCAGACCTAAACCCTATCGAGCATCTGTGGGGCATCCTCAAACGGAAGGTGGAGGAGCACAAGGTCTCTAACATCCACCAGCTCTGTGATGTCATCATGGAGGAGTGGAAGAGGACACCAGTGGCAACCTGTGAAGCTCTGGTGAACTCCATGCCCAAGAGGGTTAAGGCAGTGCTGGAAAATAATGGTGGCCACACAAAATATCAACACTTTGGGCCCAATTTGGACATTTTCACTTAGGGGTGTACTCATTTGTTGCCAGCGGTTTAGACAGTAATGGCTGTGTGTTGAGTTATTTTGAGGGGACAGCAAATTTACACTGTTATACAAGCTGTACACTCACTACTTTACATTGTAGCAAAGTGTCATTTCTTCAGTGTTGTCACATGAAAAGATATAATAAAATATTTAGAAAAATGTGAGGGGTGTACTCACTTTTGTGAGATACTGTATTTAAAGTGTCATATAATGCCTAAAGTCCAACTGAACTTTCAGCATAACATTTTTTGATATAAAACAAAAGGTGTGCAAAGTGGTACAGTTTGTTGTTGAATCACAGGCTGAGAAGAAAAGCCTGTTCCCTGCCAGCAAGCTGCATGGAAACAGTGGTCTCTCTGCAGAGGTCTGACACACACCCTTCAAAATTGAAGAACAAATTGGCAGGAGTGCCAATACATAGGCAACAAATATGCAACGTGTTTATAAGTGGGCAACAAATTAGCCATGATGGCAGTACAATGCAGGGACAATAGCTGGAGCACAGTCTGCCTTCCATCCTTTATCTTTAATGCAAGTCTCTTCTGCCTCCCTCCTCCACAAGAAAACAATGGTGCATGGAAGCAGTGGTTTCTCTGCCTGCAGAGGTCTGACAGACACCCCTCAAAAGTGAAGAACAAACTGGAAAGGGCACCAATACACAGGCAACAAATAGGCCATGAAGGCAAGGCAATGCAGAGACAATAACTGAAGCCCAGTCTTCCTTCCATCCATTATCTTTATTGCAAGTCTCTTCTGCCTCCCTCCTCCTCAAGGAAGCAATGGTGCAAGGAAACAGTGGTTTCTCTGCAAAGGTCTGATATACACCCCTCAAAAATGGAGAACAAATTGGCAAGGGCACCAATGCACGGGCAACAAATAGGCCATGAAGGCAAGACAATGCAGGGATGATAACTGGAGCCCAGTCTGCCTTACATCCTTTACATTTACTCCAAGTCTCCTCTGCCTCCCTCCTCCGCAAGGAAGCAGTGGTTTCTCTGCAAAGCTCTGACACACCCTGCTGAGTCAAAGCTAGAGTTCCCCAATATGCAAAAGATATGAGGGTTTTGCTGATTAGGGAACTCAAGCTCAGACTCCGCAGAAGGTGTGTTGGACCACTGTAGAGAGACCATTGCTTCCACCAGGGCCAGATTAAGAGCATCATGGCGGTGCTGAGGATTTTGGTGGGCCTTTCATGCTTCCAACATTGTGGGAACAGTTTGGGGATGGCCCCTTCCTGTCCCAACATGACTGCTCACTAGAGTTGAGCAAACCCGGACTGTAAAGTTCGGGTCCGTACCGAACTTTGGGGTGTCCGGGACCCTGACTTTTCAAAAAAAAGTCTGGGTTTGGGTCCGGGGTTCTGGTATTTCATTACACGTGTTGAATAGCTGCCAAGGGCAGCCAATCAACAAGTGTTTCACTGGTTTGCCCTTAGAAGCCATCACAGCCATGCCTACTAATGGCATGGCTGTGATTGGCCAGTGCACCATGTGACCCAGCCTCTATATGGGGCTGGAGTCACCGTGCTGCATGTCACATGCTCTCAGCAGAGGCGTAACTAGAACCTTCAGGGCCCCGGTGCAAGAAATTATGAAGGGCCCCCATGACCCCTGGCCAGGGCCCTTCCCTCTTCCCACTGATCCTGGGGCCCTTTACTCCTATTGTGGGTCCCTTTATTACGGTGCCGCAGTGGGGCCCTTTCACAAGTTCTGCAGCAGGCCCCAGGGGGGCCAGGGAAGCACACAGGGACCCTGGGAACAGCAGAAGACAAGTAAACTGGATAGAGGAAAATGGAGGAGATTGGGTCACCCCCGCCATCCCTCCTATTCAGGTGTACAAGGGAGGCACACGGGCCCCCTGGACCATGGGGCCCGGTTGCAATTGCAACCCCTGCAACCCCTATCGTTACGCCCCTGGCTCTCAGGATAGTTTAGGGAGAGGATGCTGCTGGCTCTGTGAGGGACAGATTGCAGATATTATAGAACATCTCATCCTGCATTACTGAACGATCTGATTGTGGACTAGGGAGAGATACTAGTACTGCTGCTTTGAGGGACAGATTGCAGACCTCATCCTGCTGCACAGAACAATCTGATTGGACTAGGTAGAGTCTGTTGCTTTAAGGGAAAGATTATTCTTCTAAAATCATCTCCAAGTTCTATAGGCAAAGTGTATTCTAGCCGCATAGAAGCCATATTATTGTTATAAAATCATCTCCAAGTTGTATAGGGAGAGGTTCCTGCTGTTGCTTAAAGGGACAGATTATTGTTTCTTGCACAAAATTAAAAAGTGCATCTACATAGCAGGTTTAAAAAAAAAAAAAAAAATTCTAAAAACTACATTTGCGGCCAGCGGTGCATTTCTTGCACAAAAATAAAAAAAGCAGTGTTGGCTACCTCCTCCTCCTCCTCCTCCACTTTCACCGCCTCCTCAACCCCCAACTCCACATCCACCTCCATTTTTTATTTTTTTTATGTGATTTTAGCTTAAAAATTATTTTAAGTTATTTCTCTATCCCCATTTCTTTGTAGGGCACTTGTCCAGCTCTTACCCACATTTTCCCTCCTTTTTGCAGACCTCTAGGACTTGCCAGGACTTTGTTACAGCCATTTTCGTGCCTAAAAGTTTGGGTCCCCATTGATTTCAATGGGGTTCGGGTCAAAGTTCTGGTCAAGTCCGGACCCGAACTCGGACTTTGTCCGTAAGTTCGGCCGAACCTGGACTTCCAGAGGTTCGATCAACTCTACTACTCACCAGTGCACAAAGCAAGGTCCATAAAGACATGGATGAATAAGTTTGGGGTGGAGGAACTTAACTGGCCTGCACAGAGTCCTGACCTCAACCTGACAGAACACCTTTTGGTTGAATTAGAGCAGAGACTGCAAGCCAGGCCTTCTCATCCACATCAGTGCCTGACCTCACTGTACTTGCATGTGCCGATTCTTGACTGAGATCGTGCCGTGATTGGCAACTCCTGTGCGCATGCGCGGGAATGGCGTCACACAGCTCCAGCCAGTCACAGAGCCGGAGATCGCGGCCCCGGATGGAAGAGGGGCAGTGATGGATGCGGCCTGGAGCAGGGAAATCGCAGGCTTCCAATGCAGGTAAGTGACACATAATAGACTAGAATGCGATGCATACTACCCTATTATGCTTTTAAATTGCAGGGTAACAAAGAGGAAGTAAAACCCATCAGGGTTTACTTCCTCTTTAAAATCATTTGGAAAGAATAAAAAATAAAACAAATGGGATTCATTTTAAATTTCCATAAGCAATGGTATTGTTTTTGGTTTGTAAAGACACCTGTGTGAGTTTGGGGAAATATTTTTGTGCGCTAGATATCAACAAGTGAAAGGCTCCATGCACACTGGATGCTATCTGGGCTCTTTCAGCGTTGGGCAGGAGACGCTGCTTACAAAACGTTCTTTTGCAGTGTTTTGTAAGCAGCGTTTACCGGCGTTTATCGGCGTCGGGGGTTTTTTTTTTCTTCATTGGCTTCCATTGACTGCAAAAAACGCCAGACGCCGATAAACTGGCGTTTACCGGCGTCTGCATTTTTTGTGGTTTTGAACGCCAATTCAGGGCGTTCAGATAACAGGCCAAAAACGCCACTGCTGATAAAAGACAATAAACAACCTTGTGTGCATGGACACATAGGATAAAATAAAGGGGCATTTTTGAGCTGTTAAAAAACACGCCAAAACGACCAAAAATGGGCGTTTTTCAGCTACAGTGTGCATGGAGCCAAAGTGACAGAGAAAAAATAATATTTTAACAAAACATGAAAAGATTGAACATTCTACCAATCTTAAAAACAAAATAGATGATCAAAATTGCAACATTGTTGCAAGGACAATTTCTTTGAGAGAAAGATACATTTCATCTCAACATGAAAAGGATTTCTTTGGGGAAGTTACAACTGTATTAGAATGAATGGCTGAAGATTACATTGGGCTGCATTGCTCCAACTTTTACTCCCAAAAAACTCTCAGAGCTCTCATTTTGGTATTTCCTATAGCGCCCTGTAATTACTCCATGGATGGTCATGCTCAGCTGTGCTCTGCACTTAGGAGTAAAGAGAAGGGGAATTTATCTCTTCTCAGACTTTTTAAGATATTTCAGTGTAGAAATCACTTTTTCACACAGTTTAAAAGTAGATTATCTTTAAACAATATCCCGCAAATTTTAGTACAATTGAGGTGATTATATCATGCGATAAACATTATTTCCATGTGCACTTCTCCAGGTCTTAACTGGAGTAAGGATTTGGGTGCTATCTGTTGCCTGGGTGCTATTTAGTGCCATTTGCTGTATTTTGCGCTATGGGGATGAAAGCTGTGGGGAAGGAACAAGACTCTATGCTGTGCCTCTCAGTGGAACTCCGCTGCCGCCTGCAATTTACATAACAATAGCGCCTGCTGGCCACCCATGATTTACATAACAATAGCGCCTGCTGGCCGCCCATGATTTACATAACAATATCGCCTGCCGGCCGCCCACGTTTTACAGAACAATAGCGCCTGCCGGCCGCCCACGGTTTACATAACAATAGCACCTCCCGTCTGCAATTTACATAACAATGGTGTACAAACACAGAGCTAAACAGCATTAATGACTCACTGGCATGGGCCTATTTTGAGGTAGGGGCCTGGAGCTGCAGCTCCAATAGCCCCTATGTTAATCGGGCCCTGGCTTCCAAACAAATCTTCTCTCCAGCATGCTGGCAGGGGATTGGCTTTTATACTGGCTGGACTTTTTAATACAAGGGACAGGGTTGCTATAAGGTATTTCCACCTGTGCAGTCAAATTTGAGAAACCTCCACTATATGTTTGTTATGGGTTCCCATTCAGACAGCATACCTAAAATATTTTTGAATTTTTTTATTGGGAGAAGATCTCAACATAAGACTCTATGGGTAGCTTGTATTGTTCAGAATACCTTGCAATGTATATATTTAACCATTTGCCTACCGGGCACTTTCACCCCCTTCCTGCCCAGGCCAATTCTCAGCTTTCAGCGCTGTCACACTTTGAATGACAATTGTGCGGTCATGCTATACTGTACCCATATGACATTTTTATCATTTTTTCACACAAATAGAGCTTTCTCTTGGTGGTATTTAATCACCACTGGGTTTTTTTTTTATTTTTTGCTAAACAAAGACCGAAAATTTGGAAACAAAAAATACACAAAAAAAACGTTTTTCATAGTTTGTTATAAAATTTTCCAAACAGGTAATTTTTCTCCCTCATTGATCTGCGCTAATGCGGTTGCACTGGTGGGCACTAATTAGCAGCACTGGTGGTCACTGTGTTGCAGTGGTTCTCAACACAGTCCTCAAGTACCCCCAACAGGCCAAGTTTTGGGAATTTCTCTTAGATAAAATAGCTGTCCAAAATACAGAGCCATTGACTCTGATTTAAAGCACCTGTGCAAGATAAAGGAAAACCTGCAAACATGGCCTGTTGGGGGTATTTGAGGACATGGTTGAGAACCACTGCTGTGTGGAACCGATGTCTCTCTTACAGAAGCCGGCAGAGGCGTTGCTAGGGGGTGGCTATTGGGACTATAGCCCGGAGTCTGGGGCCCATAGCCCTGGGTCTCTTACAGGGTGGGTGCAGTTCTGCAATTAGCAGGTATGTCCCGGTCTGGAATGCAGAGTGTGTGTGTGTGTGTGTGTGTGTGTGTATGTGTATACACACACACACACACACATACATATGTATATTTATTACTATTATTTATTTTATAACATGTATGCCTGCTAAAGCGTATGTCTTTCTTTACTTCGTTGCTATGGGCTCTAGCCCCAGATCTTTTGTAGACCTAGCAACGCCCCTGGAAGCCGGTAATCGGCTTTATTCTTTTCTCGCTAACAGCGTAAGGGAAAAAAAAAATCAGATGACCGGTTTCGGTTTACATCATGTGATACAGCCATGTGATCATTGGCTAACAGCTGACCATGTGGTAAAGGGCCATGAACAGCCATTTACTCTGATCTGTTATCAGTTTACTCTGATCTGTTATCAGCTGAGTCCCAAGGACTTAGCGATCACAGAGCGTGCCCGTTCGTTTGGGCAGCACACCCACAGGAGGAAGTCCATGTACAGCCTCCCGGCATTATAAGCCCGCACTGTAGCCATCTTTCGGCTCTAGCACGGGCGTCAAGTAGTTAAGGACAGATTGGTTTAAAAGTGCAGACATACAATGTGTCAACCAAGCCTTAAGATCTTTCGTGCGCACATCTAGGTCACAACTGTTTTCTACTGATCACGGTTTCAATGCTTTGCAGGCTTATTTGCAAATAAATTCACATTTTTTTTTCTTCAAATAGGTCTGCATTTATTCATTTTTGCAAAAGGTGGCCTTAGCCTTTAACACTTGCAGTGAGGGCGCAGTCCCTTTGCAGGAGAGAACATTTTTCCTGGAGTTCAGCTTTAAGTAAACCAGTTCTAATGATGCTACAAATGTCGTCCTTAGGGCAGGACAAAGCTCAAAGCACTCGATCAGTTCCTAGTCTCTGTCCTCTTAGCATTGGGTCATTCATTTTCCACCCTTGTGGAAGAATAAATAAGATCAAGTCCTGTCCATGTGGGGGTGCAGTTCATTCTGAGGACCTCATTTCACTGTCAATAGGCTTCATAAGGGCTCTTCATATTGGAAGCTAATTACTAACCATTACAGAGTCTTGACATGAATGTAGCGTCATGCCATGTACAAACCAACATCGCCATCTAATGTCTTTGTAGATAATAGCAACCAAACCATGGAAACCTTTCCGGGAACATTCATGAAGATCAGATGAATCTACAGTAGGCCAGAGTTCCTCAACCTTTCTTCATAACAGAACCCTTTCAGGGTATGTACAATCTTGAGGCACCCAATCAAAAATGGGGTTACTTATCACATCAAAAGCCCCCCTTCATATGACAGTCCTCAATTTCCCCCTCCACATCAGAATCCTCTTCCCACCCCCATTTTACTAGAATAAAT
>BLSH010450330.1:626231-638341 GCA_018402905.1 Glandirana rugosa | reverse complement strand
TCCTCTCCCTCATCAACCCATTCTCACTCCAGAATCAGAGGGTTAGGGGAAGGAGACCTGTCACCCTTCTCACCCTGTGTGATAGAAGCAATCATACCAGCAATCCTGGTTTTTAAGCCCAGCAAAGGTTGCCGACAGGTCATGTTTAGTAACATACTGTGAGGAAACAGATAAGGGGTCAGCTACCATACCAGACAGCCGCAGCGGCTCAGATTGCCCGGACACTTCTGGTCTCTCAGGGGAAGCAATGGCAACAGTGGTCTGACTAGCCTCAGCAAGGGCTGTGGTAACCCACCTGTGCCCCTAGCCTTATTACAGGCAGCTTTGCTCCCCCCTGTTCTTCTTGAAAGCCATGGCTGCTAGTGCATGCACTGCTTTGCCCATGTTCCCCGAACCCGGCTTCCTGCCCAGCCTGACTCAGCTCCCACCCTAGACTCATGTGTCACCAGGAGGATCTTTAGCCTGCTTTCTAGCCCTATCCTGACTTCCTGCGATCGTCCAGTCACTTACCTAGTGAAAAGACAGATTAGTACTGGCACAGGCTCCCCCCCCAGTGGCAGCTTCACAGGAACTGCAGGCAAGACCAAGCACGACTGTGTCTTTCTAGCCGAGCCCTCTGGTGGTGAGAAAAAAGAAGCGCAGGCAAAAGGAGGGAAAATTTAAAAACAAACTTTGTCCTATGTTTGCAGGAAGCCAGCTGAGATCAGTAACATTATCCCCATTGGGGATTACTCATCAGCCCCACTGCAGGGCCTGGAGGAGACTGCAGGCCCAACATTCACCCATCACGGCGGGCTTTGTCTCAAGGATCTTCAAGGACCGGGTACCCATTCTGAGGGTCCACTCCCTTGGACCTGTACAGCACCCTGCAGGCGTACCTTGGTTCAGTGTTCCAGGTTTACCTACACGCAGGATCCAGCGCCATATATGCTCGCTTACAGGCAAAACCTTGCAGTTTCTTCTGTCTTCTTAGCGAGGCCCGGGTACCATTTATCTTAGCTTAATGCCGTTTGAAATGGATCTGGTATGAAGGCTGTCCCAGATTCTAAAAGAACATGTGTGGGAACCAGCATAGAAGCTCCACAGAGCTGTAGGATTGACCATCCACCTTCAAGATCGGATCCGTCCTGGCGTGCTTTTTTCTATTACAAGGAATGTTTACATTTCTTGTAATAGGAATAAAAGTGATCTTTTTTTTTTTTTAAAGAACAGTGTAAGAATAAAAAGTAAAAATCAAAATAAATAATTGAAAAAAAATTAAAGAGCTCCGTCCCGCCGAGCTCGTGTGCAGAAGCAAGCGCATTCGTAAGTCCCGTCCACATATTAAAACGGTGTTCAAACCACAAATGAGGTATCACCGCGATCGTTACAGCGAGAGCAATAATTCTAGCACTCGACCTCCTCTGTAACTCAAAACTGCTAACCTGTAGAATTTTTTAAACGTCGCCAATGGAGATTTTTAAGTTGCAAAGTTTGTCCCCATTCGACAAGCGGGCGCAATTTTGAAACATGACATGTTGGGTATCATTTTACTCGGCGTAACATTATCTTTCACATTAAGGAAAAAAATTGGCCTAACTTTACTGTTTTCTTATTTTTTAACTAAAAAAAAAAAATGAATTTATTAAAAAAAAAAAGCATGCTTGGAAGACCGCTGCGCAAATACGGTGTGACAAAGTTTTGCAATGACCACCATTAATTTTTCTAGGGGGTTAGAAAAAATATATATAATGTTTGGGGGTTCTAAGTAATTTTATAGCAAAAAAACTGTTTTTAACTCGTAACCACCGAACCCAAAAAACAGGCTCGGTATGTAAGTGGTTAAAGCAGAGGCCCTAGAAAATAAAATGGTGGGTTTTGCAATTTTGAACGTCACACAGTACTTGTGCAGCATTTTTTTCAAATGCAATTTGTTTTGGAAAAATACGTTATTGAATTTTAATGCAAAAAAAAAATATATATATAACCCACATTTTTGGTAAAATATAAAAGATGTTACAGTGAGTAAATAGATACCAAAGAGGTCACGCTTCAAAATTACGGACGTCCGTGCAACGGCAACAAACGATGCCCATAGACACACTCCTAAACCTTGTGGACAGCCTTCCCAGAAGAGTTGAAGCAGTTATAGCAGCAAAGGGTGGGCCAACTAAATATTGAACCCTACAGACTAAGACTGGGATGCTATTAAAGTTCATGTGCGTGTAAAGGCAGGAGTCCCAATACTTTTGACAATAGTGTGTGTGTGTGTGTGTGTGAATAATTTTTTTTTTTTTTTTACAGTTGTACACATCTACTTGGAGCTCTTTGGAAAAGCCTACTATGATCTCCCTTTGGAAATAGTAACAGATTGTCACTCACCTTCTCACACCACTGGAACTGCTGGTCTTCCGCAACGTAACAGGAGCACTGACACAGCATCACCTGGAACACAGCACAGAACACGGTTAACATCCAGAATCAGACAATAGATAACAGTGCATTCAAACCATGTATGGGCAGGCTTGAATGTACCTAAGTTGAGCGATCAACACGTGGTTGCAGGAAAGAAATTTGCTCCGTCTATGGCCTGCCTTTCCCCAATGCTGAGCATACATTTGGCCATTTTATTGCCATTACTGAACTGTCAGCTGGGAGGAGAGCGGCGGGTGGTCACGTGAGTGGTGTTCTGAAATTGGGTATGAAGTGGCATTTTTTAATATGAATAACATGCACTGGGGCACATACTGTAATATACCACTGGGGATTGTAGGAAGAAAACAATATTTTTTTCAGCAGGAGGGAAGCAATCAGCGATAACACAGATGACAGGTGGAAAAGTGACTTAACAACCAGCAGCTTCTTAATACATTGGCAGAATATAGATATAGAAATGGGTTGACACTAAATCCTAAGGAAAATATATATATATATATATATATATATATATACGTACACGTACATAGACCCCTTTCACACTGGGGGGGGGGGGGGCAGTTTTCAGGCGTTTTAGCATTAGAAATAGCACCTGTAAAGAGCCTGAAAACCGCCTCCCCTGCAGCCCCAGTGTGAAAGCCGAGAGTTCTCACACTGGGGCCGAGCGCTTGCTGGACATTAGGAAAAGTCCTGCAAGCAGCATCTTTGGGGCGGTTTGGGAGCGCTGTATACAGCGTTCCTCCACTGCCCCTGCCCATTGGAATGAATGGGCAACGCTTCCGAAGTGGCTGAAAAATGCCCGCAATACGGGTGCTTTTAATCCCTTCCTGGGGGGTTAAAAGCGACCTGCTACCGACAAAGTGCCGCTATAAAAGAAGTAAAGCGCAGCTAAAACAAGCACGCTTTACCGCTAACGCTCGGGCGGAAGCAGTGTGAAAATAGTCTAAGCCCCGTTTCACAAATCCACTGCGGGTTCTCGCATCGCACCCAACTCGCACGGCAGTTCACACTGCTCTATGCAAACTGAATGGAGGTATCAATACATTGTTAACGACACCCCCTTTTCAACTTGCATATCGCAGTGCGAACTGCAAACTCGCACAGGAATCGGATTGCATGGGTGTGAACACCTATGCGATCAGATTCTGGTGTGGACCAAAAAAAAGGGTCCTGTGCGAGTTTGGCCCAAATGTGATGTGATATCAGCCATACTATCTGTATGGCTAAAATTGCATCGCACGGACATGGCATATGATTTGCCCTGCAGTGCGGTGCAAATCATATGCGATCTCGCAGAGCGCACATGTGTGAACCGGGGCTAAATGTGTTCAGGACAGGTGGTATTGTGTACTTCACAAATAAACAAAGTGAAATTGTATTACATCAATTTCTCTATAGGTCAAAGATAATCACATGTAGATATACATATATATTAATACACTGGGCCATGATCTCAGAGGAAAAATCTCCCCACTGACCACTCCCCACAATGCCACTTTAATCAGGGCTGGGCAAGGCAATGAGAGGCTCTCACGTGTCATACAACGGTAAGATGTCTGCACTTACAGCACTCGGATTCGGACTTCTGGCTGCAGGCAGTGCTGCTGACTGTGATCCTCCTCCCGCCGAGTCCTCCTGACAGGTAGAGTCAGCTTCAGTGATGGTGCAGTGGCAGCGGCCGGCGGGTACCCCTGCTATGGAAGCCTGCGGGCCGCCTGTGCTCTTCCGTGACCTGGAGTCTGAAACGCTCCACTCCCCAGCACAGTAGTACATCATGCTGCAATGATGCAAATGAAGCATGACAACAAGTCACTGCACGCTCGGGCAGTACGACCATGTTGCTGGTCGAGCTGCCGCCCCTCTTAAAGTGCCGCCTGGGACCCACTCGGACCCATGGTATGGCCGGCCCTGACAGGTAGAAAGACAAACTTCTATGCACCTATGTTGGTATGCAAGGTAGCACCCAACCTGTGCCACCTAAATCTGACCTTCAGTCTTGCACAGTTGTTCAGGCTCCTCTCCTGTGCTGAAAATTGCTTACTCTGGTCTCCTTGCACACTGTGAGCCTCCCACTGTGTGGGCCCTTCTTCCCCAGCACCCCCTAATTACTTACCTGAGCCCCTTCTCTCTCCAGCGATGTCCACGAATGACAAAGCCATCTGGGATACTCCTCCTAATTGGCTGAAACACAGCAGCCACACCATTGGCTCCCACGGCTGTCAAAGTCAGTCAGCCAATCAGGGGAGAAAGGGGGTGGGGCCGGGTCTGAATGGATACACGGAGCTCTGACTCGACTCGGGTGCCCCTATAGAAATCTGCTGGCTGAGGGGGCACTCGATAGGAGGAGGGTCCAGGAGCAGCAAAGAGGGACCCAAGAAGAGGAGGATCCGGGCTGCTCTGTGCAAAACCAACTGCACAGAGGAGGTAAGTATAACATGTTTGTTATTTTAAAAATAATACAGAAACAAGACTTTACAATCACTTTAAACTTTTCAACAAGCACCACATGCTGAAGCCTAACAATATGTAATAACAGGACTTCTGTAAGGAAATGCAAAGTGGCATCCTATGGGCTCGTTCAAAAGTGCTTTGCTCTCTGAACAGAAATCTGCATTCAGATCGCTCTTCAGAGAGCATTTAAAAAAAGGCAGTCAGGAAGCATTACATCACCTCCTTACTGCCTGCTTTAACCCCTTGAACCCTGCACTAGGGAGGTACAACCACAGGCAGTTGCAAGGCACTTTAATGGGCTGCTAATTGAGCTGCTTTTTTAAAGAGCCCTATTGCAGCTAGAGTTCAGCTTACTGTGGGCATATGCCAGTCGTTTGGTTGCCATGGTTGATTGAACTACTGAATACCCAGGAATGTATATGGTGCTTTTCCTATACATCCCTTCCGGTCGCGGCTCACCGTGGGGTCTGTGATACAGCGGTAGAAGACGCAGGAAGATGGGGTGCTGTCAGATCCGGGTACTTGCTCCCGACACCTCTCATTCCATAAGGTGATATGTCCAGATACCTCCCAACTTCCAGAGCTCAGGATATGAGAAGATACAAACCCTGGAGAGAGACCAGAAAACATAACATAATTGTACTGTGCATCAAACAACGCTTCTCAATTCATTATACCAGAAGTAATGATGGCCCCTTTATTAGATGCAAATCCTCGTCATGTTTGGGAAGAGTGGAAGAGGGGTGCTGGATCCTGAGGATTCTTTATATGCCTAAACAATATAGTGGGGAAAATTATTATTTGATCCCCTGCAGATTTTGTAAGTTTGCTCACTTACAAAAAAATGAAGGGTCTATAATTGTTATCATAGGTGTATTTTAAATGATAGAGACAGAATATCAACCAAAAATCCAGAAAAAAACACATGATACAAATGTTATATATTGAGTTGCAGTTCAGTGAATAAAATAAGTATTTCATCCCCAAGCTAAACATGACTTAGTACTTGGTGGAGAAATCCTTGTTGGCAAGCACAGAGGTCAGACGTTTCTTGTAGTTGGTTACCAGGTTTGCACACATCTCAGGAGGGATTTTGGTCCACTCTTCTTTACAGATCTTCTCTAAATCCTTAAGGTTTCTTGGCTGTCGCTGGGCAACCCAAAGTTTCAGCTCCCTCCATAAATTTTCTATAGGATTAAGGTTTGGACACTGGCTAGGCCACTCCATGACCTTAATGTGCTTCTTCTTGAGCCACTCATTTGTTGCCTTAGCGGTATGTTTTGGGTCATTGTTATGCTGGAAGAACCATTCACAACCCATCTTCAGTGTTCTGGCTGAGGGAAGGAGGTTCTCATCTAAGAGCTTACAATGCATGGCCCCATCCATTGGCCCCTCAATGTGGAAGAAGTCGTCCTGTACCTTTAGCAGAGAAACAGCTCCAAAGCTTAATGATTCCACTTCCATGCATGACTGTAGGGATGGTGTTCTTAGTGTCATAGTCAGCATTTTTCTTCCTCTGAACACTACGAGTCGAGTGAATGCCAAAGAGCTAAATTTTGGTCTCATCTGATCACAGCACTTTCTCCCAATCCTTCTCTGAATCATTTAGATGTTCATTGGCAATCCTCAGACAGGCCTGTACATGTGCCTTGAGGAGGGGGACCTTGCGGGCGCTACAGAATTTCAATCCATGGCGGTGTCTTGTGTTACCAATGGTTTGTTTGGTGACTGTGCTCCCAACTGCCTTGAGATCATTCACAAGCTCCTCCTGTGTAGTTCTGGGCTGATCCCTCACTTTTCTCATGACCATCCTTACCCCATGAGGCGAAATCTTGCATGGAGCTCCAGACCGAGGGCGATTGATGGGCATTTTGTATTTCTTATATTCTTCTTCTTCTTGCTGATGTTCTTGTAGCCCATTCCAGCCTTGTGCAGGTCTACAATCTTGTCCCTGACATCCTTTGACAACTCTTTGGTCTGCCTATGATGGGGAGGTTTGAATGGAAGAAAGATTCTATGGACAGGTGTCTTTTATACACATAATGAGTTGTCATTAGGAGCACCTTCTTATATTGACAGGACTATCTGTGTACTACATGAGCACCTACTGTAGCCAGTCTGTGGGAGGCAGAATTATTGTTGGTTGGTAGGGGATCAAATACTTATTTTACTCACTGAACTGCAACTCAATATATAACATTTGTATCATGTGTTTTTTTATGCATTTTTGGTTGATATTCTGTCTCTATCATTTAAAATACACCGATGATAAAAATGATAGACCCCACATTTCTTTGTAAGTGGGCAAACTTACAAAATCTGCAGGGGATCAAATAATTATTTTCCCCAATGTATAATGGTTAGCCGGGTATCAGAGGATCTAGGTAACGCATTCCCCAAATAACATATATACAGGGAACTGGGATTTTTAAGGTGCCATAATTGACATAACACTCTATATTCATAAAATCAAAGTTTTATTGTAGTATAAAAATAAAAGCAACAGTATTCATAAAACCATCACATAGACAATCCATGCGGTCATAATGTAGATACAGTAACTTCAGCTCAACATGTTTCACCAATCATTGGCTTCCTCAGGCACAGCTGCAGCCTAATATTTACCTGAGCCTGATCACAATCCAGTGCTGTGTATAAGAGTGGCTTTTCTCCAGGTCTCTGTCTCCTGATTGGCAATCACAACTCACAGCCAATGAGGAGGGAGCGGGGAGGGGCCGAGTCACGTTCGGTGTGTCTTAACACACAGAGCGGAGCTCAGGAGCGAGCAAGCACGAGTGCCCCCATAGCATGTAACTTTCTGTGGGGGCACTCGGGGAAGAAGAGGAGCCAGGGGTGCCGGGGGGACCTGAAGAGAATGGGGGCTGCTCTGTGCAAAACCATTACACAGTGCAGGTATGTTATTTAAAAATATATTTTATATCACTTAAAATGTATCTTTCCTACTTTATTTTTTTCATGTAAATGTATTGCTATCACAAGGGAGCCAACAAGTCTTTGGGCAGGTGACAGGTCCTCTTTATGGAGACATCAGGGGTCTATAAGACCCCCCACTGTCTCCCCTGCCCTCCAAAGCAGGTGATCAAACCACAGATTGTGATTGAATAGCTTCTTCCTTGGCTGTAACCGCCAGGGAATAACAGTTCTGAAACTGGAAGGGACTTCATTCGTCATAGAGGAGATCAGGGAACAGATGTTCATCCATCTCCTCCGTGTTCTCTGATCCTGACCTGTCAGTTTGACAAATAAAGGGATTATATTAAAACTTACCGTAAAATCCTTTTCTCTGAGTTCACTGACAGACGCAGCTCTCCATTGACATGTGGGTTATATGCAGATCCTATTAGGAGTTAACTAGGCAAAGAAAGAAAGCAAGCTGGCCCCTCCCAGGGGGCTTTCCTCTCTTCCCATATAATCCCCCTACTCTGCTCGGTACATCAGTTCGTAACAAGCCGTACCGAAAAAAACCCAGAGGGGTGGGTGCTGCGTCTGTCAGTGAACTCAGAGAAAAGGATTTTACGGTAAGTTTTAATAAAATCCCTTTTTCTCCTACGTTCACTGACAGACGCAGCTCTTCATTGACATGTGGGGATGTCCCAAAGCTGTGTCATTAAGAGGGGTGGGCAAACGACAACTACTGTACCCACAGAACCTCTGAAGAGGCGCCAGACGCGCCTACACTGCCGCCTGTAAAACTTTACGGCCAAAAGCAGCATCCGAAGATGCGGACACATCAACTTTATAAAACTTAGTAAACGTGTGCACCGATGCCCAGGTAGCCGCCTTGCACACCTGTGACACCGAGGCCTGGTGTCAAAAAGCCCAGGAAGTGCTAACAGCCCTGGTAGAATGAGCCGTGACTGGAAAAGGAGGCACTTTGCCTCGAACAGAATACGCATGGGTCACGGTCAGTCTGATCCAACGAGAGACAGTAGCCGACGAGGCCGCCAATCCTTGGCGCGGACCATCCGTCAGGACAAACAACACGTCAGACCTCAGAAAAGTCTGTAGCCGCCAAATACACCCGCAAAGCCCATACGACATCCAAGGAATGCAACTCAATCTCCTTAGGATGTGAAGGATGCGGACACAACGAAGGAAGAACAATATCTTCGTTAATATGAAAAGAAGAAACCACCTTCGGCAAAAAAGAAGGGGCCGGGGCAAGACCGCCTTGTCCCTGTGCAGGACCAAGTAAGGAGACCTGCAGGACAACGCTGCCAACTCAGACACCCGCCTAGCGGATGTAATGGCCACCAAGAAAGCCACTTTCTGCGACAACAATTGTAAGGGAATATCCCTGATCTTCTCATATGGTGGCTTCTGCAGCACAGAAAGCACCAAATTCAAATCCCACAGTGCCATAGGCGACCGTCCCCACATGACGCACACCTTGTACAAATGTACGAAACAATGAATGCGACGCCAGAGGGCGTTGAAAAAGAAATCGCCAAAGCTGATATCTGGCCCTTGAGAGTACTCAAGGCCAATTTTTTATTCAAGCCCTGTTGTAAAAAAAAGTCAGGACCCTGGACACAACATAAGAGCGGGGGTTCCAACCCCCCGCCTCACACTAGGCAATATATGCCTTCCAGGTGCGATGATAAAGTACACTTGCGCGCTTTCAGCATGGTAGGGACCACTGAGTCGTCTACACCCCTGTCCCTAAGCACCTCGGACTCAATAGCCAGGCCGTCAAAGCCAGCGAGTGTAAAGCAGGGTGCAATATGGGTCCCTTAGACAACAGATCGTCTCGCAGCGGGAGACGCCAGCCACCATTCTTACCACGTCGCCGTACCACAGATGCCGAGGCCAATCCAGAGCCACCAGAATCATCGGAATTCCCTCCGTTTCTACCCTGCGCAGTAGACGTGGGAGAAGTTTGAGGGGAGGATAGGCGTACACTAGACGATACTGACCCCAAGGTGCCACGAGCGCGTCTGTGGCCACCGCCAATGGGTCTCTCGTCCTGCACACAAAGGTCTTTACCTTGTGGTTGAACCGAGACACCATGAGGTCCACGTCTGGCGTGCCCCAGTTGTGGCAAATCTGGCTGAACACTTCTGGATGGAGGGACCATTCCCCCTGATCCAGTGTCTGGCGACTGAGGAAGTCCGCCTGCCAATTTTCTACGCCTGGAATGTAGATGGCGGAGATTGCCGGTACGTGAAGTTCTGCCCAACGCAGAATGAGAGCTGCTTCCGCAGCCGCTGCCGCACTCCTTGTTCCGCCCTGATGGTTCACATACGCCACCGCTGTGGCATTGTCTGATTGAACCCGAATCAGGAGCCCTTGCAACCTCGCCGTCCAGCGGGATAGGCAGAGTCTGATCGCTCTTAGCTCCAGCACATTGATTGGAAGGCGAGATTCCTGCGTCGACCAACGGCCCTGGGTCGACAGATGTCCCAGGACACCCCCCCCAGCTCGACAGGCTGGCGTCCATCGTGATTAATGACCACGTCAGGGGAAGAAACGATTTTCCCGGCGTCAAGGCTGGGGCCCAAAGCCACCAGGCCAAGGAGGCCCTGGTCTGATGATCCAAATTGACCAACTGGTCCAGAGACAGTGGGGATCTGTCCCATCGAGACAGAATCGCTTGCTGAAGTAGCCGAGTGTGACTCTGAACGTAAGGTACCGCCTCGAAGGCCGACACCAGGAGCCCCAGCACTCGCATAAAGAACCGTAATGATGACTGCCAGTAAGACAGTAAGGTTCGCACCGCTGTTTGTAGGGACAGCAACTTGGCCGGAGGTAAGAACACCTTCGCCTGCTCAGTGTCCAGAATCAGACCCAGATATTCCAGGCGACAGGACGGGGTCAATGTTGACTTCTGCAGATTGATCAGCCACCCGAAGTCCTTTAACGAGGCCATGGTGATAGCTACGCCCTCCTCCAGGGTTGAGGCAGACTCTGCTCTCAGGAGCAAGTCGTCGAGGTAAGCTACCACCGCAATGCCCCTCTGCCTCAGTAGCGCCAGCACTGGGGCCACCAACTTGGTGAAGACCCAAGGGGCCGAGGCCAGTGCCACAAATTGGTAATGGAGATCTCCCACCGCAAAGCGTAGGAAACGCTGGTGTCGGAGACAAATGGAAACATGGAGATATGCGTCCCTGATGTCCAGGGACGCCAGGAAGTCCCCCTGATGTAGGGAGGCCACGACAGAGTGGACCGATTCCATCCGGAATTTTCGCGCTTTCACATAAAAGTTTAGCACCTTCAGGTCCAAAACTGGCCTTACCCCCCCTCCTTTTTTGGGGACCACAAATAGGTTTGGTAGAAACCGTGAAACCTCTCTGACTGAGGCACCGGCACGATCACCCCCTGGCCTCATAGTGCCTGAACCGCCCCGAAAAGGGCCTTCCGACGATGCGGGAGTCTTAAGTTCGATGGGAAGAACCTGTCTGGGGGTAGAGTACTGAACACTATCCTGTACCCGGATGACACCACTTCCTGCACCCATCGGTCAGAAATGCGGGCAGTCCACCTGTCTGCCAACCCCAGGAGACGTCCCCCCACCCGATCTTCGGGTGGGGGCAACCCATCATGCAGAGGAAGGCTTCTCCTCTGCTTTTTTGTTTTTGCGCTGCCAGGGTCTTTTACCGGCCCCTGCAGCAGCCTTGCCGGCTCGCGGGCCCTTGCCCGCTGCGCCAGGGGCATGAAAAAACCTCTTCTGACCCGAAGAGACAGGCCCCTGCTTGCGGCGAAATTCTCGCCGCCTGGGCTCCAGAAGAAAAGTAAAGTACTCTTCCCGCCAGTGAAATCCTTAATGATTTCATCCAACTGAGGCCCAAAGAGACGGCCACCCTGAAAAGGGAGGTCCGCTAGACCTTTTTTCGATGCGTAGTCACCTGACCACGAACGCAACCAGAGGACCCGTCTGATAATGACTGCAAAAACAGACATTTTGGACAACATAGGGACCTGAGGACCGCCAGAGAGCTTGCGCCGTCAGCAGCCAGCCACACCGTCCCAGCAAAGTGAAAGTAAAAACGGCAGCAGCACGTTTTCTCAGCATGCAGGGACTCCAATATGGCCGCCGAGGACATCCACTAGAGGCCAAAGGGCTGCTGAGGACCGAGGCTCAGGCAAAATGGCCGCCACAGCACTGGAGGGAAAATCCCATGTAAAATGGGCATGGCTGCGGCAAAATGGCGGCGGATCGCCGCATGGCGGCCTAGGCTGTATGCACACAGTGCCAAACGGGGGGGGGGGGGGGGTCTGCCCAG
>BLSH010450330.1:474574-486656 GCA_018402905.1 Glandirana rugosa | reverse complement strand
ACCACTTGAAGTCCAAGGACAGATGTTCATTCTCCCCCCCTCCCCTCTCCCCTTGGGGTAATATAGCCGACATACGACAGACACGCCGAGAGAGGGGGACAGAGACACAGGTGGACAGACAAGCAGAGTTACATTGAATCCAGGAAGAGGGGTGCTGATGATGTCTCCTATGTGTGATCTCCTGTAGACGCTCTGTGCTCCCCTCCATACAGCCGATATAATGGGGTTCCCCTCTCCCCTCCCCCCCTCTTACTTGTAGACAGGAACCTGAAGTTCACCATGGTTGGATGCGGCAGCTCAGACTGGGACTTCTATGAAGCGAACTGCGCATGCTCACCGGATGGTTCCCTGGTTTCTCTTTCCACGCCCTGACCCAACTGGTCTATCCACTGCTGGGGGGGGCGACCATCAGGTGGGCGTGGTCGCCATACCGTCCAGCCCCGCCTACTGCTACCCTGTGGGAGCCTCGAACGGCCGGGAATGGACAGACGGACCTCAGTCTACAGATCTTTCCTTATTCCTGATCTCAGCCAATCACAGCACGTTATGTCCCTTTAAGGCACCTGTCCCTAGCACTATCGGTAGGTTGTCATTGCACACCTGAGGCTGTCATGCTGAGAGAACCCTAAGCAGGGCCGGCTCTACCACTAGGCGGAGTAGGCGGCCGCCTAGGGCGCACTGCCACTTAGGGGCGCCTGGCCACTGTTGATCTATCCCTGGCTGCTCTGCATTGATTCATGTAAAAACTGCTGACACTGTCTGACTGAGGTAATGAGATTGTATTATCACATGCCATATGCAAATGGATATAGAAATGGTGACTTATCTGCCAGATACCCCCGTGAGGCTGTATTTGATGGGCCCCGGTGAGGCTGCATTTGATTGGTGCTGATCAGGCTGCAATTCATTGGCGCTGGGCAGGGAAAAGGGGGTGGAGTCAGGGGTGTACATTACATTGGTGGTCAGTGGGAAGAATGCCCCTTACATTGGTGGTCAGTGGGAAGAATGCTCCTTACATTGGTGGTCAGTGGGAAGAATGCTCCTTACATTGGTGGTCAGTGGGAAGAATGTCCCTTACATTGGTGGTCAGTGAGAAGAATGTCCCTTACATTGGTGGTCAGTGAGAAGAATGTACCTTACATTGGTGGTCAGTGGGAAGAATGCTCCTTACATTGGTGGTCAGAGGGAAGAATGCTCCTTACATTGGTGGTCAGTGGGAAGCATGCTCCTTACATTGGTGGTCAGCGGGAAGAATGCTCCTTACATTGATGGACAGTGAGAAGAATGCTCCTTACATTGGTGGTCAGTGGGAAGAATGTTCCTTACATTGATGGACAGTGAGAAGAATGTCCCTTACATTGGTGGTCAGTGGGAAGAATGCCCCTTACATTGGTGGTCAGTGGGAAGAATGCTCCTTACATTGGTGGTCAGTGGAAGAATGTCCCTTACATTGATGGAGGAACTTGAGGAACTCCTAGCCACCTCTGGAGGAACCATAGAGTCCCAGAGAACCTTGTTTAAGGGTGGTTGGTGTAATCACTCCCTATGGGGAGGTCAACCAAGGTCACCCATATGCACAGCAAAAAAACAAAGTGAAACTTCCTATATCATTTATCAGGCTGTTCCTCATACTCTCAGGGTGATAATGACCTCAATGGCAGTTGGTGGCACTCATTATCACACAGTGTGGTTTTCCTACATTGACCAATATTTCTCTACCAGAAGCCTGTGTGCCAACATCACTGTGGGTACTGGCAGTAGAGGACAGTCACATCCCTCCCTGTCCCTAGTGCTGAGGAGGACATCTCACCAACATATTCTGGTGGGCACAAATAAAATTGAGAGTTTTACAGTTCCCAAAAAAAATGCATTAAAAAGAGATTTCTGTAGAACATGGAGTATAGAGAAATGCATTGAAGTCAACAGGGAAGGTTGTAAACCTCAGACATGAAATAGGAACAAATCATATCCCTCTATAGTGTGTTCTTGTCGCAATCCAGAGCACTAAGTGTCATTTTTGTCTGCTGTCTCCTTCCTCTGCTATCAGCATGAATCACTTATGACAAGTTTTCCTGACACCAAGAGGAATAAGGTGACAGGGGAGGGACCTCCGGCCGATTGACAACCTCAACTCCATTCCTATGTGCTGTGTGAAGGGGGTGTGTCCCTTCCTTCCAATCAGCTCACTGAGCTCTGCAGAGTGTAACTTCAAATCTCTGCTCCCTTTTTTCTAACAGCTTTATAAATTCTGGACTTTGAACAGAAGTAGAAAAAAGACTTCCGCAGATAAACAGGTACAACTTATGTAGGGGGATTTGTTTAATCTCTGCATATGACTCGAGGATAGTCACCTAGGTTTTACAGCCACTTTCTGGTGGTTTTTAAGGTTGCAATGGGCTGTAAACTGTTCATTTAGGCTGCCTTCACACCTATGCACCCCCCCCCCCCCCATGGGTTTTTAATTGAAATCAATGGAAGCCCTTATCAGCATGCGTTGCCATGCATTGTATCTGATGTCGCATGCATCATAACCTGCATTCCCACAATACATCGATGTAAATCAGCCCTGGCTGGCTTCACATCTTTGCATTTTTGCTTGATGTGTTCTCCATTGAGATGATGAACGCATATCAATGCATGCATACACATGTGCATTATAATGCGCTTAAGCGCACCATGACGCGCCTCTTAACGAATTGTTGATTCCAATGGTAAACGCATTGAGCAAAAATGCAAAGATGAAACTCCAGCCAGGGGCGATTTAAATCTATGTATCATGGAAATGCACATCGCATGCATTGATGCATTACTGCACCATTCATTTTAAATAGCACTCCGACGCATTAAGGCAATAGACATGCGTTGTAATGCCCAGCAACACATGGCAGTGCCCCATAGTGTGGCAACATTTTGTGACTTGTCTGGTTTTGGTGCATCGGAAGCCCATTGAATTGTATTGAGCTGACATAATGTAAAGCATGTTCATGCGGAAAGTCTGTAATTTCAAAGTGAAATCAAGTTAACAAAATCACTCCACTCATCCCTATTGGCTACAAAGATAGGACGAGCGGGGGAAGTAAAAGATGTTTTGCAATTATCATTTCTGACGGCCTAGAGGGCAATGATGGGAATTTTGGGGCAGTCCAGTGTGCCAATTATGGGAAGATTCTTGCCTATCCTGAATCTTCTATGGCTGATGCCTGGCTGTGTGCACTCACCTCTGTAGGTGACTGGGGTCATCTGCTGGTGACTTTCAGTATTACAGCCTACATACAATTTAAGACCAGTGGTTCTCAACTCCTGTCCTCGGGACCCACCAACAGGCCAGATTTTAAGTATTACCTTGGGGAGATGCAGACTAGAATGCTGCAATCACTGAGCAGCAAATGATATCACCTGTGATCTATTTCAGTTATCCTGCAAACCTGACCTGTTAGTGGGTCCCGAAGACCGGAGTTGAGAACCACTGCTTTAGGAGCACCTCAATCAAACTTGATTTTTTTTTTGAGCTAGAGGGTGTAGAGCAGTGGTCTCCAAACTGCAGCACCAAGGGTGGATGTAGCCCTTTGCTTGCCGTTATCCGGCCCTTGGGGCAACATTCCTCCCCACTGACTTCATCAATGGTACACCAGTCCTCCCACTGACACCATTGATGGGGTGCTTATTCCTCCCACTGACACCATCGATGGGGCACTATTCCTCCCACTGACACCATCGATGGGGCACCATTCCTCCCACTGACACCAAGGATGGGGCACCATTCCTCCTCACTGACACCATCAATGGGGTACCGTTCCTTCCACTGACACCATTGGTGGGGCACCATTCCTTCCACTGACACCATTGATGGGGCACCATTCCTTCTACTGACACCATTTCTCCCATTGACACCATCGGTAGGGTACTATTCCTCCCACTGACACCATCAATGGGGCACTATTTCTCCCAGTGATATGAAGAATTGGCCATTGTTTACTCCCACTGACACCACTGCATTTTTTACTCCCAGAGGCCACAGTCTGTCACCCCTAAAGTCTGAAGGACAGTAAACTGACCCTTTGTTTAGAAAGTATGGAGACCCCTGGTGTAGAGGCTATGCTTATCCTGTGCCATAGATCCTTGCTTGAAATCTGCCCTGCATTCCTGAAAACTTTCAGAACCCAACGAACCTAAGACTGTATGCCAGGCATACACCTCTGAATGCACAGGGTCCTGAAAGCAGATACCATCTATAGATGACTTCTGGATATGTGCTCACCTCTGTAGGTCATTGGCGTCACTTGCTGGTGAGATTTGGTATTACAGCCTACATACACCTTGATTTGGTGCAGAGCAGTGTTCATTTTGGCAGCAAATTTCGATTTAGTTTTAGTCTTAGACCCCATACACACTATTAGATTTTCCGCAGATTTTTGTCTTCAGATTTACCACAACCATATAATATGAGGTCAAACCTTAAGAGTTTCAATATGTATGCAATCAGGCAGGCCCTTACACTACATGGTTTTGGTAAATTTGAAGACAAAAATCTGCAGAAAATCTAATAGTGTGTATGGGGTCTTAGTCTTAGGACTAAAATGGCATTTAAGTTTTAGTCCCATTTTAGTCTTCTGCAATTGTTTTAGTGGTATTTAGTCGGCTAAATCTTCAGGACATTTTAGTCAACTAAAATCATAGTAGAACTAATTTTAGTCGTCTAAAATCTAATGGTTGTAGTTAAATTGTAGTGCATTGTTTAAGCATTTCTCTACAATTTTCAAACTCATTATATACTGCTGGAGTGAAAAATCGAATATGTTATTATTTATGGTATTGAGGTATAAACATGCACTACAGACCAGTGTACATTTTGACATCAAATTTCAATTTGGTTTTAGTCTTAGTCTTTTGACTAAAATGCCATTTTAGTTTTAGTTGTATTTTAGTCATCTCAATTGTTGTAGTTTTAGTCTTATTTTAGTCGACTAAAATGGTACTAAGTTAGTCGACTAAAACGTTTTAGTCGGTTTTAGTAGACAAAATTAACACTGGTGCAGAGCACCTCAATAAGTGACTGGCTTTTTTTTGGCTAGAGGGTGTAAGGATTATGCTTAGTGTTTGTTAAAGACCCTTGCTTGAAATATGTTCTGCATCCCCGAGAACTTTTGGAACCCCATGAGCCTGAGACTGCATCCCTGAATGCATAGGGCCCTAAACACAAGTACCACTTGGTACAGCATCCAGCTGCTGCGTATTGCACTCTGTCATCCCTTAAAATTATTGGCTGATCATTTCTTTCTGTCTCTTATCAGTTGCATTATTCCCAGTTTTCTCTGTGGACTACAGACCACCTCCTCCGTTGTCACCTGATGGCAGGAAGTGTGTTATTGGCAGGATCACCAGGTAAACATAGAGGGGAATAGGCTGAAAAAAGAAAACGGATGCAGCCATCACATCTGCAGAATGATAAGCTGTCATCAGATATAGCTGCTATCCTGATCATATAGAATTCTTTCTCACGCTTGGCTGACCTCTAGTGGATATGTACAGAATTGCACATTTCTGTAAATACCGCCAAAACATCTACAGAATATCTCTTGTGCTTCCGATTTGCTGCTCACAGCAAATTTTCTGTGGATTCTTTGTGTATATCACAAGTTCATCGAGTCGTATATATGAATTGTCTACACTCTATACCAGGGGTCTCCAAACTTTCTAAAGAAAGGGCTAATTTACTGTACTTCAGACTTTGAGGGGGCCGAACTGTGGCCAGTTGGAGTAAAAAATGCCCTGGTGTAAACAATGTTCTATCATTGGTATTAGTAGGACTATTGCCCCATCATTGGTGTCAGTGGGAGGAATAGTGCCCCATCATTGGTGTCAGTGGGAGGAATAGTGCCCCATCGTTGGTGTCAGTGGAAAGAATAGTACCCCAAATTGGTGTCAGTGGGAGGAATAGTACCCCATCATTGGTTTCAGTGGGAGGAATAGTGCCCCATCATTGGTTTCAGTGGGAGGAATAGTACCCCATCATTGGTGTCAGTGGGAGGAATAGTACCCCATCATTGGTATCAGTGGGAGGAATAGTGCCCCATCATTGGTGTCAGCGGGAGGAATAGTGCCCCATCATTGGTTTCAGTGGGAGGAATAGTTCCCCATCATTGGTGCCAGTGGGAGGAATAGTACCCCATCATTGGTGTCAGTGGGAGGAATAGTGCCCAATCATTGTTTTCAGTGGGAGGAATAGTACCCTATCATTGGTGTCAGTGGGAGGAATAGTGCCAGATATTGGTGTCAGTGGGAGGAATAGTGCCCCATCATTGGTATCAGTGGGAGGAATAGTGCCCCATCATTGGTTTCAGTGGGAGGAATAGTACCCCATCATTGGTGTCAGTGGGAGGAATAGTGCCCCATCATTGGTGTCAGTGGGAGGAATAGTGCCCTATCAGTGGAATGAATAGTGCCCCATCATTGGTATCAGTGGAAACAATAGTGACCTGCTGTTGGTGTCACCTCTAAGGGCTCATTCACATGGGCAGCTACAATTGCTACCCTGTGAAAAGGGACCCACGGTTGCAGTGCAGCCTCATACATTTAAAGCTTTTGCATTTGGTGGAGATAATAGGACATTTATTTTTGCTGCAGCGTGTGTACAGCCTGAGCAGCTGCATACCCTTTTGTAGGTGGGCAGTTGAGGGGCAGTAAAACCATGGTCCACCTGCTTTTATCGCCCCTGGCAACCCGTATGAGCAAGCCCTATGTGATATGTTATGGTTTCTTTTTCTTAATATTTCTGTACTCAGAGCAGAGGTGCCTTTTATGGCCACATGCATACCAGCACTCAGACTGTGTGTCACACCCCGTGTTTTTGGGCACCCGGGAGGCACAGATGCAGCATCCAGTCCACTGCCAGCAGCTTGTCAACACCTATGACAGGCTGAAACATGCAGTGACCATGTGCAATGTGTACTGATCCCAGGGCACTGTACTATACTGCACTATAGAGGGGAGCTTGGTATTTATTGTTATTAGTTACGCATACGCTGATCAGCCATAACTTTATGACCACTGACAGGCAGTATTGATTTTGGCATCAAATTTTGATTTAGTTTTATTCTTAGTCTTTTGGCAAAAATGCCATTTTAGTTTTAGTCTGATTTTAGTCATCCGAAATTGTTTTAGTTTTAGTCATATTTAGTCGACTGAAATAATTTTAGTCTACTAAAAATCTAATGAGTTTTGTTAAATTGTAATGCATTATTTAAGCATTTCTCTGCAATTTCCAAATTCATTATATACTCCTGGAGTAAAAAATTCTAATATCATGTTTTTATTTATGGTATTAAGGTTAGAACAAACTCACAGATACAGATTTTGCCACTCTGGATGGTCTGGGGAGGCCTGTAATACTGCACAGTGCTCTGGATTATTTGAAGAGGCCTGTAATGCTGCACAGTGTTCTGGATGGTGGTCTGAGAAGGCCTGTAATGCTGCACATTGCTCTGGACGGTGGTCTGAGGAGGCCTGTAATGCTGCACAGGGCTCTGGACGGTGGTGTGAGGAGGCCTGTAATGCAGCACAGTGCTCTAGCCAGTGGTCTGATGAGGTCTGTAATGCTGCACAGTGCTCCAGATGGTGGTCTGAGGAGGCCTGTAATGCTGCACAGTGCTCTGGATGGTGGTCTGAGAAGGCCTGTAATTAGGGTTGCCACCTCATCCCTTTAAACCCGAACACATATTAATTACACAGGTTCTGTGGCTAATTTAATGCAGATGAGGCACCAAGTGAGTTTAATTACCACCTTAATCAGCCACAAAACCTGTGTAATTAATATGTGTTCGGTTTTAAAGGGATGAGGTGGCAACCCTACCTGCAATGCTGCACAGTGCTCTGGACAGTGGTTTGAGGAGGCCTGTAATGATGCACAGTGTTCTGGATGGTGGTCTGAGAAGGCCTGTAATGCTGCACATTGCTCTGGATGGTGGTCTGAAGAGGCCTGTAATAAACACCCTGGTCTGGACGGTGGTCTGGGAGGCCTCTAATGCTGCACAGTGCTTTGGACGGTGGTCTGAGGAGACCTGTAATGCTGCACAGTGCTTTGGATGGTGGTCTGAGGAGGCCTGCAATGCTGCACAGTGCTCTGGATGGTGGTCTGAGAGGCCTGTAATGCTGCAGAGTGCTTTGGATGGTGGTCTGAGGAGGCTTGTAATGCACACAGTGCTCTGGATGGTGGTCAGAGGAGGCCTGTAATTCTGCAGAGTGCTTTGGACAGTGGCCTGAGGAGGCCTGTAATGCACACAGTGCTCGGGATGGTGGTCTGAGAAGCCTGTAATGCTGCAGAGTGCTTTGGACAGTGGTCTGAGGAGGCTTGTAATGCTGCACAGTGCTTTGGACGGTGATCTGAGAGGCCTGTAATGCTGCACAGTACTCTGGATGGTGGTCTGAGAGGCCTGTAACATACCACCCAACTTTTTGAGATGGGAACAAGGGGACACCTATTAGCAAAAGTATGTAGGCATAGGACACCCCCCGCCATGCCCCATTAAAGTAGAATTATAAAAAAAAAAAAAGATTAGTTAAACCCACTGCTTTTTTTTTAAACGCTACTATTCCTTTATATTGGCTTTGAAATTTACAAATGCAGCAATTTAGAAATTGGATGAAGGGTTTAGCACTGAGAAACACTTTTTGAAAGATAAATAGTGCATTTTATATACAACTATATAGATCAGACTAAAATGAGGGACAAATGAGGGGTAAGAGGGGCAGAGGGACTTTGTTACAAATCAGGGACAGTCCCTTAAAATCAGGGACAGTTGGGAGCTATGCTGTAATGCTGTTCAGTGCTTTGGATGGTGGCCCGAGGAGGCCTGTAATGCTGCACAGTGCTCTGGACGGCGGTCTGAGGAGGCCTGTAATGCTGCACAATGCTCTGGATGGTGGTCTGAGAAGGCCTGTAATGCTGCACAGTGCTCTAGACAGTGGTCTGAGGAGGCCTGTGATGTTGCACAGTGCTTTGGCCGGTGGCCTGAGGAGGCCTGTAATTCTACACAGTGCTCTGGACGGCGGTCTGAGGAGGCCTGTAATGCTGCACAGTGCTCTGGATGGCGGTCTGAGAAGGCCTGTAATGCTGCACAGTGCTTTGGACGGTGGTCCGAGGAGGCCTGTGATGTTGCACAGTGCTTTGACCAGTGGTCTGAGGAGGCCTGTAATTCTACACAGTGCTCTGTATGGCGGTCTGAGGAGGCCTGTAATGCTGCACAGTGCTCTGGATGGTCGTCTGAGGCGGCCTGTAATGCTGCAGTGTTTTGGACAGTTGTCTAAGGAGGCCTGTAATGCACACAGTGCTCTGGACAGTGGTCTGAGGAGGCCTGTAATGCACACAGTGCTCTGGACAGTGGTCTGAGGAGGCCTGTAATTCACATAGTGCTCTGGATGCCGATGGTAAGAGGAGACCTGTGATACACACACAGTGCTCTGCTCTGGCTGGTCGTTGCTCTGGACAGTGTTCTGAGGGAGGCCTGTAATTCTACACAGTGCTCTGGACGGCAGTCTGCGAAGGCCTGTAATGCTGCACAGTGCTCTAGCCATTGGTCTGAGGAGGCCTGTAATGCTGCACAGTTCTCTGGATGGTGGTCTGAGGGGGCCTGTGATGCTGCACAGTGTTTTGGACAGTTGTCTAAGGAGGCCTGTAATGCACACAGTGCTCTGGACAGTGGTCTGAGGAGGCCTGTAATGCACACAGTGCTCTGGACAGTGGTCTGAGGAGGCCTGTAATTCACATAGTGCTCTGGATGCCGATGGTAAGAGGAGACCTGTGATACACACACAGTGCTCTGCTCTGGACGGTCGTTGCACTGGACAGTGTTCTGAGGGAGGCCTGTAATGTACACACACACAGTGCTCTGCTCTGGACAGTGTTCTGAGGGAGGCCTGTAATGTACACACACAGTGCTCTGCGGTTATGAGTCGGGACTCTTGTTGGGAGGCCTGTAATGCACAGTGCTGCTCTGGAAGGTGGTCTGAGGAATCCTGCAATGCTGCACAGTGCTAACTGCTAAGCACACTACGGACTTACTTGTTTGCTGGGAGCGGAAGCACTCACAAGCTCTACACAGGCAGAGCTCCGTGGAAACCAGAAAGTACACGTGGGTAAAGATCCCTCCCTCACATTTTTGTTTAGTTTTCGTTCATTGCTGAGAACAGAATTGATTTTCGTCATTCTTTTCGTCTGTGGACGAAAAAATGTGGGATACTTTTCGTTTAGTTTTCATCACTGTTAAAAGGCTGCTGACGAAAACGTTAATGAAAATGTTTTCGTCAATGAAATGAACAGTGCAGGTTACAGGAAGATACAAGGACATAGCATTTCTGGCAAGATAAATTATTGGTAAGAGGTGAAATCATCACTGTGCCGATGCAGAAAGCAGAGCTGTGGGAGGGACCCAGCAAGCTCCACTCACTGCGGTCTGCTTGCAGGAAACTACAGGAGAGGGCGGAGACAAGACCAGTCACCCTGCACAAGGAAGGAGAGCAGCAGTGAGTGGTCTTTATTACAGGAAGTGAAAGCGTCACACTGGATTACTGCACAGATCTGGAAGAAATACACAAAGCACACCGAAATTCAAGGCAGAATACACACAATGAATAGATTTAGATGATAATTACTTATCCCAGAGTTCAGCTTTGAACATCTATAATCTAAAAGTGAAAGGGTGTACAACTGCTTCAGGACTTTACACAGTGACCTGTAGCTAATGTGCCCCAGGAGCGCCAAAACTTTTCCTCTATTATATGCATGATATTATATTGCATTGTATTATTATTGCTGTATTATGCAGTGATAGCATGAAAGATCATTCCTCTAAAAATACTAAGCATCTAGCTGCTCAATGGATACATTGGAATCAATCTTTTCTGAGCCACAAGCATGCAGATCAGGAAAATTTGGAGTCCACATCTACATACTTGTTTCTTACACTAGTGTTGAAGCCAGGGAGCTCATATTATAGCCAGGTGTCTAGCATTTTCAGGATAAGGTGTCAGCCTCGTCTCCTTCCGAACAGTTCTCCTTTAAAGAAGCGACTGAAATCACAGCAGCTGTATTTTGCTCTTCTAAAAATACGCCAGGCTTTAAAATCTGGATAAATTCTGTTTTTATTGTGTCCTGACTTGTTTTATAAATACAAAGATGACATTAAACACATGCCGGATGTCACGCCGCGTATTCAGCAACGGCAAAAAGCGGTTGGCTGTAACCAGGAGCGGCGCAGAAGCCTTCTCAATGACGGGTCTGTTATAAGCAGGGAACATCTACACCTGTGTGCTAAAGCGAGGTTGACTACCAAGCAGTACACACAGCCGGACACCCACGGAGCCGGTCCCACGCACTGCAATGCAAACCTCACCAACTGCCACCTCCTCCAAAAGACCCCCCCCCCCCCCCATTTAGACATGTTTGTTTCGTTCCGAATTAAAATTCAGACAAATTTTTGTTTTTTGGAAATTGAGATGTATCCGAATTTCCAAATTACAATAGTACCGAATTTAAACAATTCCAAAATAACGAAAAAACAATTTAGACGAAAATTTGAATTCTAATCATTTTTTAATCGGTTTCGAATACTTTTCGGATTTGAATAGTTTTCAAATTCGAAAAGTCCTCTAATTTGAATAGTTCCAATTTCTAAAGAGAACAAAATGGAATAAGAAACAAAGGAATAGAACAGAAGAAACCAATAGACTAGAAAAGAATATAACGGAAAAGAATAGAATACAACAGAGTAAACCAGCTCTGTTCTACTCGCACACATATTTCATTTTCTGTTCCCCTCTATTGTATTCTATCTTTTTTCCCATTCTATTCCTCCACCCTATTCTTCTTGGAAATTGGAAAACGATTTAAAATCAAAAACAGTTCAAATTCGAAAACCATTCGAATTCGAAAACTATTCGAATAGATTTGAAAATGAATAAACTTCATTCCAAACATGAATTAAACGAATGAAACAAATCTAACTAAATAAATTTATGTAAATAATGAAACTAAACAACTTTTTTTTTCTCTGCACATTTCTTGGGGGGGGGGGGGGGGGGGGGGGGG
>BLSH010450330.1:456709-474564 GCA_018402905.1 Glandirana rugosa | reverse complement strand
ATAGTTTTCAAATTCGAAAAGTCCTCTAATTTGAATAGTTCCAATTTCTAAAGAGAACAAAATGGAATAAGAAACAAAGGAATAGAACAGAAGAAACCAATAGACTAGAAAAGAATATAACGGAAAAGAATAGAATACAACAGAGTAAACCAGCTCTGTTCTACTCGCACACATATTTCATTTTCTGTTCCCCTCTATTGTATTCTATCTTTTTTCCCATTCTATTCCTCCACCCTATTCTTCTTGGAAATTGGAAAACGATTTAAAATCAAAAACAGTTCAAATTCGAAAACCATTCGAATTCGAAAACTATTCGAATAGATTTGAAAATGAATAAACTTCATTCCAAACATGAATTAAACGAATGAAACAAATCTAACTAAATAAATTTATGTAAATAATGAAACTAAACAACTTTTTTTTTCTCTGCACATTTCTACCCCCCATTTACTGCAGTCCCCCCAACCACAGCCCAACTACGGACCCCCCAAATACCACCCCCTCCCTCCACTGACAGATATCCCCCCACCTCACCCAATCTTCATGCTACAGCTGCTGTGAAATCCTGTATTGCCACTGTTAATAATGATGACTCGTGACTGTGCCCCCGTCTCGGCTGTGAAGGTGCCCGAGCTTGTATCATGCGCCAGTGTCCCCGCCGACCAATCGGCATGTAAGGAGTTAACCGAGTTCAGTTACCACTTCGGGTGCAGCTGGGCACTCGGCTTGTTTTACCTGAATTTGGCACATGCGCAGTTGCTGCAGAGGATACAGATGTTTGCGCTACACCGGGAGAGGAGATACAGGGATGGCCACACAGCGGGAGGAGACCAGTGCTCTGGATGGTGGTCTGAGAAGGCCTGTAATGCTGCACAGTGCTCTAGACAGTGGTCTGAGGAGGCCTGTGATGTTTGCGCTACACCGGGAGAGGAGATACAGGGATGGCCACACAGCGGGAGGAGACCAGCGAATGCGGCCTGCATCAGCCCCATCTGGACCGCGGCCACCACGCAGCCCGGTTACCAACAGGCCACTCCTACCAGGGCATGGAGCCCTGGCCCACCGGGCAAATGCACGGTGTGCCCTATGGCCGAACCAGGCCTGCACTCGACTGTCATCCGATCCGCCAATCGGATGGTGAAAGGATCCCCGTCTGTTTTTAGCAGACAGGAACAGATCAGATGGCTGTGGGTGTTAATGAACACATGTCCGTTGACACCCGCGGCTCCATAAAGGAGACCGGATGGTCTGAACGGGTTTGCCTAAAAAACTGCTCAGTCCGCTCATGTGAAAGGGCCCTAAAGAGGAAGTTCTGCTTTATATCCTTCTCCCTCCCCATGCTTTACCACATTTGGCACAATACATTGTTTTTGTATGAGTAACTCATTTTGATAGGTATCTGCTCCCACTTCTGGTCGGATACCCTAGGCCAGTGATGGCAAACCTTGTTTTGGAACTACATTTCCCATGACGCTCATGCACTCTGCAGTGTAGTTGAGCATTGTGGGAAATGTAGTTCCAAAACATCTGGGGTACCAAGGTTCGCCATCACTGCCCTAGGCTGTCCAGGTAGACGTTCATCCCCCCGCTTTTGCCCAGCCTTGTGGGACACATCATAGGTCCCAGGAGACTGCGGGACCATTCACAAAGCGAAGAACACATCCACAGTGGGAAGGCGGCTGTGAAGCCGCAAGGTGTCACAGGCGGCTTAAAGAAGTCATACCAATCTTTCGACGCTGAGAAAGCGTTTGATAGAGTGAATTGGCGCTTTCTACGTCTTTCTCTAGAACACATAGGCCAAGGTCATAACTTCATTTCCAAAGTGATGTGCCTATACTCCAGACCCTCTGCCTCGGTTTTGGTCAATGGTTCCCTTTCAGAACCCTTTGACATTTCGAACGGCACGCGCCAGGGCTGTCCTCTCTCCCCGCTCCTGTTTGTACTAGGGATCGAGCACCTGGCATGTGCCATTCGTCAGAATAGCTCCATCCAAGGCATCCCTACTCCCTCCTCTCACCATAAATTGTCCCTTTACGCGGATGACCTCCTCGTATACGTACAACCCCACACGACCTTACCAACCCTCCTCTTGGAATTCCGACGTTTTGGATCTTTCAGTAACTTCAAACTGAACATGTCCAAAATGGAAGCCCTCAACCTATCCCTACCCCACTCCACGCTTTCACTTCTCCGCTGTAACTATTCCTTCCAGTGGCAATAAAAATGCATTTCGTACCTTGGAGTCTCCATACCCTCCCACCTGCCCAACCTCTTTGCCCTAAATTACTTACCGATGCTCTCGCGCATCAGGAAGGATCTAGAAGCATGGTGCAGCTCCTCCTTACCGTGGTTCAGTCATATAAATACCATCAAAATGGATATTCTACCCAAACTGTTATATCTTTTCCAAACCATACCAATATCGATACCCAAATCATATTTTGCCTCCCTTCGTTCTCTCGCTATTAAATTCATATGGCACCAAGGCATGTCACGGGTCAAGTAAAAATTGTTACCGAAACTCCTAGGGGGTATGGGACTTCCGGACTTTGAAATTTATCATGAGGCAGCCATTTTAGCGCATATTCTAGAATGGTCCCCCCGCCCAATTGCTAAGGCCTCCGTGTTGGTCGAGCAAGACCTAAAACCGGTGGATCTCAGAGCCTTATTATGGGACTACCGGAATGCCTCCCCTCACCTGAATTGCACTTCGCCCTTATCATTGGCTGCCTTGAATTTGTGGTATAGAAGAGGGCTTAGTTCTACTCTATCCTCGGATCCATCTCCCCTAACATCTTTATTCGACAACCCGGCCTTCCCCTTAGGGTGGGTGCCCACTCGGTTGATTAATTTCGACGTTCTTCTTGGCCACAGGCTCGCGAGTTAGTTCACCCCCAAACAGGCTCCCCAATAACCCCGGCCAGCCCCCGTAATTTGCTGACATTCCTCCATGTGCCTTCGTTCTCAAAACAACTCTTTTATTCATCTCAGATACACCGCTCTCTCGCGGAGTTTGAATGCCTCAGCACCTTACAAGAGACACCCAGGCACTTGATCTCCTCCTTGTATAACCTACTTCAAACCCTCACACACACAGGGCTACCATCCTACACCAGGTTATGGTCAAGGGACTTAGGAACAGAAATACCAGGGGAGGAATGGCTTACTGCTTTTCATTTCACCCATAAATCCTCTATTTCCTGCCATTCGCAAGGAAAAAATGTCAAAATCATCTCCCGGTGGTATAAGGACCACTGGACTCTTCATAGAATCTTCCCAAATACTTCAGCAGACTGCTGGCGCTGCAGAGAAGCTCCCGGGACCTACCTGCATGTCTGGTGGGCGTGTGAGAGAATACGCCCTTTCTGGAACCAAGTATTTCAGGTATATAATCCTTTATACCATGACTCTTTTACTCCCTCGCCTAAGATTGCCCTGCTCTCTATCCTTCCTGGGTCCTTGGTATCCCAAAAGAGATGTCTCCTGCTCTTTCTCCTGTCAGCCGCTAGACAAATCATTCCACTATATTGGAAACGTACCATCACCCCTCCCTTAACCCAATGGGTTTCCACCATGAATGACATCATGAGAATAGAGGAGAGGCTGGCAATGGACAACAACACATACGATAAATATAAGACTTTATGGTCTATTTGGCTCCCCTTCTCTACCTCTGATACCCTCACTGGCCTCCTGGGTCTGCGACAGGCCACGACTTTGAACGGCTAGATAGCCCTTTGTTAACCCAGTTAGTAATTTAGCAGGGCTAAGACCCTCCAGCAGAACCCCGCCCCATCCCCCTTCCTTATGCCCCCCTCTATCTATTTCTATCTCCTAACTTTCTTTGCCCCTTCTCTTCCACCCCTTGCTATACTCATCCTCCTCCTTCCCCCACTACCTTCTAGTTTTCCTTCCAATAAAAGTTCGGCACTAGTTTCTGCATTTCAAAATGCTGCATCCCACCACATTAAAGTTTTTCCTAATTATTTTGGCGGATTACAATGACGTTTTACTTGGAGACCCTGGTCCCTCTAAGGGCGATAGCCGCTGAGTAGACTGGTAGACTTGTTTGTCTCTTTGCCTCATCGTTTTTACTATGTAATGTGCCTAACGTTCTCAATAAAAATATTTTCAACTCTAAAGAAGTCATACCAATATAAAATGAATTCTGATTGGTTACTTTGAATGCTGCACTGTGTTCCTTGCGGTTTTATTGGCCCCTACAAAGCGTTTCTCATGTAATTCAGTGAACACAAAATGCACCACTCACCTCTCTTCACTGTAAGGTGAAGCACACATAGACGATATTCCAAAAGTTTTGAAGCGCAATGCATCAGAAAGCACCTAAAACACATTCAAGCGGAACGAATCCCATCAATTTAATGGTTTTAAAAAGAAAGTTACATTCCCGGCATGCCGGGATGCTGATTGTCATATTGACTTTGTGCTCTCAACCAAACCATCAAATAGCTGGAGTTATAACTGATCACATCTGCGGCACCATGGCAGTTACCAATCACACAGAGGCCAGGATAGCAGCTTCTTTAACCACTTCCTTACTGGGCACTTAAACCCCCCCCCTCCTGCCCGCACCAATTTTCAGTTTTCAGCGATGTCACTCTTTGAATGACAATTGCGCCGTCGTGCGATGTTGTACCCAAACAAACTTGGTGTCCTTTTTTTCCCACAAATAGAGCTTTCTTTTGGTGGTATTTGATCGCCTCTGCGTTTTTTATTTTTTGCGCTATAAACAAAAAAGAAGCGACAATTTTGAAAAAAGAACAATATTTTTTACTTTTTGCTATAATAAATATCCAAAAATAAAAAAACAAATGTATTCATCAGTTTAGACCGATATATATTCTTCTACATATTTTTGGTAAAAAAAAACAAAATTGGCGTATATTGATTGTGTTGCGCAAATGTTATAGCGTTTACAAACTATGAACATTGGTTTATGGCGTTTTTATTTATTTTTTTACTAGTAATGGCGGCGATCTGCAATTTTTATCGGGACTGCATATTGCGGCGGACATGTCGGACGTTTTTGACACTTTTTTGGGACCAATGACATTTATACAGCGATCAGAAATGTAAATATCCACTGATTACTGTGTAAATGTCATTGGCAGTGAAGGGGTTAACCTGCAGGGGGCAGTGAAGGGGTTAACTATGTTCCCTGGGTGTGTTCTAACTGTGGGGGGGCGGGGTTGGCAGGGGCATGACAGATCTAACTGATCCCATTGACAGGGATCAGTAGATCTGTCATGCCCCCCCTCACAGAACGGGGAACCGCCGTGTTTACATCGGCGGTTCCCCGTTCCGGCTCTCTGGAAGGAGATCGCGGGTCTCCGGCGGACATCGGATCCGCTCGACCCATGGGCACGTGCGCGCGCCACTCGTACCCGTGGGAGCGCGCCCAGCACGAGCCAAATGGGAGGACATCTATAGATGTCCTCCCGGCATTTTAGCGCCGCGCTGTAGACGTCATTCGGCTATGGCGGCGGCACGAGGTGGTTAACTAAAAGAATAGGAGAGTTTAGTTCTGCTTTAAATATGCTTGTATTCTTTAACACACAGGGGTATCAGTTTGATGGAAACGTTTCATAATATAGAAACAATGAAAATATTATATGGCAGAATAACAGAAACAGATTCAGATTTGGTAAATCACTTTTTATGAGTTCTTATTCAGCCACAATGGCTTTGAAAGATGAAGTATTACAGAAAATATTAACATATAATTACAGCAGCAAGAAAAAGATTAGACATCTCTCCTCAATCATCAAGACTCGTACCCAACGTATACATGATAAAGCCTCTTTGTGCAATGGATAATTTAAGGGTTAATCCACTTCAAAATGATATTTCAGTTTTTGTATATTGTGGCAGCTCGACTCTCATTCTTCTATGTTCCTGGGACTCTAGTGGGAGAACCCCTGTGCTTCAGCTTCACCCATTGGCCATAGGTATTAGGAAACCCCATGATCTCGGTTTGAACTTTCCACTTGTTTTTATTATAGAGAATTCAGCAGGAGAAGTGAGACTTTCCTTGCCACAATATGAGATATGAGGTTAAGGATATTGTAAGACAAAGCAAAGTACATTGGTAGAACAGTCTTTGGAGTTGAACCTTGGGTGATGCTTGTAGCCAGTGGGCGATTCAACAAAATGTCATCTAAATCAGTGGTCTTCAAACTTTCTAAACAAAGAACCAGATTATTGTCCTTTAGACTTTGGGGGTGCTAGACTGGTCATTAAACAATTCCTCAGGCTTGGTGATCAGTGAAAAGAAGAAAAAATTACATAGTGCCTGCCATCACTAGGAGGAGGAATAGTTTCCCTATAAATGTTATCAGTGGGAGAAATGGTTCCCCATCATTGGTGTTAATGGCAAAAATGGAGCCCAGTCATTGGTACCAATGTGGAAGGAATAGCACCCCCTCATTTGTGTCAGTGGAAGGAATAGCATTCCATCATTGGTGTCAGAGGGAAAAATAGTGCCTCGTAGCAGTGTGACCCAAGGGGCCACATTCAGCCCACAGTTTGGAGACCACAATTCTAAATGATCAGCCAGTAGTTTTTGATGCCGTGTCTGCACACATCAGATACCCCAATGCTTCCTGTTCTGGTGACACCCTGGAAAGGACATAAAAAGGTAAAACTCCCCAATGAAGACACAGACAAAAATAAAAACCAGACAAGTTCTATACCTTCCATATTCTAAACAAAACCAGTAAAAAAAACATTTTGGCTGGAGCTGGGCATTAAGACAAGACGTTGTGCCATGTGTTGATACACCACCTCACCAGGCACTTGTAGGTATCTTCCCACAAGTGTGGCAGGCCCTCCTTATCAAATACAAGTAGAAAATGTGCTGGACTGGCATTATCAAAAGATCAGTCAGATCGTAATAAGTCTCGATAGCTCTTGTGAGGCAGTTCTTGCCAAAAATGGTGTGTCCATCAAATGGGAAGCCAGGCCCCAATTTGAAGATTTACATGTAAAAAATGTAACGGGAGCACCAAACAGCAAGAGTCCAAAACCATTAAGGCCTCATTTACACTGCTGTTGGTAAACTGACGTTTAGAGGCATTTGGGCGTTTTTTTCAGCTGCCCCTGAACTCTCCTCTATGTTATCTTATCAGTTCATTTACATAGGGTCATTTAAGGTCGTTTCCAGGCAGTTGAGTTTAGAGGCTTTTTTGGAATGCAAAAAAATGGGTTCGGACAGCAGTTCAGAGGCATTTGAAACGCCAAACAACTTGTAAACACCTAAACACGGTAACTCGCGGCTAGGAATGTTTCATTTACAGGCGTTTCCATTAAAATAAATACATATTTTTTTTTCAACAATGCTCCTAGACGCAAACGCGGCATTCAAAATGGGCGTTTTAGATGCCAGTTTCTAGCTGTCAAGATAAAACATTCAGGGGAGGTTGAAACAGCGTCCTGTGTAAATGGAGCCTTAAAGTTATTATGGGTTCACAAATGATAATAGGAGACAGTCCATGCATTTATTGGGCTTAAAGACCCCCTCCCTTGTTCAGGGCTTAAACATAAGGAACCCCAAGCAACCTCTGGAGGAACTCTAGGTTTCTAACGAACCCTTGGTTGAAAATGGTGGATTTACACAATTGAAATATTATATATGAACTGGTAACCTGCCAAAATAAATATTTATGGCTCTGTTCATCCAGTCTTGCAATTTGCAGTTATTAGAGGTTCACAAATGGCAACCTGAGGCAGCCAATGCGTTTCATGGGCTCAAAGACCTTCTTCGGGGCCTAAACATAATGGGAAGTCACAAGGACTCAAAAATGGCACAAATCAGAGTTATTTGATGTATATGATGGTTCATTGACTCTGGCTTTACTGTATATTATATATATATATATATATATATATATATATAATTACATTTTGGTGATTTGTGCCACTTTCAAGCCCCTACCACTACCCCTTACATTTAGGCCCTGAAGAAGGAGGTCGTTGAGTCCCTGAAAGGTGTTGAATGTCCTAAGTTGTGTTTGAATCTGGAAGCGTTTTTAGACTCTCAAACTGGTTGTTTGGTGCTTTCATTAGACCCTTCACACAGTGTGCACAACATCATGAACCATCTGTCAATAAAAAGGCAGTAGAATTTATTCTAGAGTACACTGCTACCCAATACAGGTAAGTTCACATTCAGGGATCATGATACAGCCACACATGCAATATTGCCAGTATTTGTACCTGGTGACCAAGTGCATGTGCAAGAGTATATTATCTAACAGGACAAGCCCTAACGCCCCCATGACCTAACCTCCTACTACTGGCACTGAAACTTATAAACAGTACAGTATAAGTAAAGCAAGAACTGGTGCCAAAGATGATAATGCTGAAATATTTTAACCATGAATAACCGGAAGACCCAAGTATGCTGGTTTGCTCCTCCTTTGCAGCATTATGTTAAATACTAATTTATGTTTGTTCTGTGAGCGCTACAATGTCTGAGGGGATGAAGAATTCAATAGCCAGAATACAAAATACAAAGACCAGCTTGTACAAGGAGATAACCAGGATCACCACTGGTTTGGTGGAAGCGTTTTATTCCGCCGTCCTACCAGAAATCAAGACGGAATCTGGCTTAAATGGTGTGTGTCCTGTTCTCAGAGCTTTGCTAATGGTAGATCGTACAGTCCTAGTGTTTTGAAATGTTCTCCCAGATTTACCGGTTGGCATTTTAGCAGCCATATTGTAACAGTAGAGTCCCAAAAGTTGAAATTTCAAGTGAAAATCAATCTATACCAGCCTTTTTCTCAACCTTTTTACCCCAAATGAACCCCTAAAATAATTTTCAGGTCTTGGGGAACCCTTACTACAGGGTCAATACAACATTGGTGGCCAGTAGGAAGAATGCAACCCTTACTGTGGTGATCAGAATGCCATGCTTAGAAACAACTAAAAAGATAAAATGCTACTTGGTTTGCCAAGTGGTGTTGGTCCTGGAACCATGTGTGCACCATCAGATGGGAGATCAATCAACAGCTCAAGGAACCCCTTCAATTTCTGGAGGAACCTTAGAGTTCTACAGAACGCTGGTTGAAAATGGCTTATATACACAGTTGAAATATTAATTGGTAACCTGACAAAATATTTATGGTTCTGTTCATCCAGTCTTAAAGCTTCCTTTGTCACTAGCTATACGGTGATGACGATTTATTGAGCATTAAAATAGCACAGGAAGCAGAGGAGTGTGAATCACAAGACGCTATGGCACATACTTTCTCATTGAACTTTTTTTTTTCCAACATGGGTGAACAGGACAACAATTATTTTTGTACCACCTTACATTAATGCAATTTAAATCTCTGGAGTTCAGCTTCTTTCTAAAAAGTGAAGGAACACTATGAGTTAAGTCCAAGGATGTGCATGACATCTCCTGGGCTTATCTCTATGATTTAGATCTGACAGTTTAATGCACTCCCAGAAGATGGGAGTGCTTTAGGTTTAAGCATTTTCAGCATTAGAGTCGAGTGCAGCTGCTATGCCTGCCCCTCCCCTCCTCCCCAATCACAGAAGCCTTTGTATTATGTGAGCTCACTCACAAAATATAAAGGCTTCCCTGAATAGGCAGTAGAGGGGAGGGACAGGCATAGCTGCTCTGTGTGCCTCTCTCTTCTCTCACACATCCGAGAGTCAGAGTATGCTCCAGCAGAGCCATAAACCTGTCAGGTATAAATAATAGAGATAAGTTCAGAATATGTCATAAACCTCCTTGGACTTCACGAGGTGTGCCTGTGCTTTTTACAAAGTGGCTGAATTCCTGCAATTCAGCTTTAACATTAAGCCATTGGCGTGGAATCCCATGAAGGTAAGGTACATACCTGCACAAACTTTCATCTAATGTAAAGCAGTCATTTGATCATCAGGCCCTATATCCATTGAATTTGGCACATTTTGAAACCTGATTTTATATAATTACTTCACAACTGACCACTGTCAGTCAGAAAGGGACATAAAGTGTTCCTATCACCCTGGCAAAATAAATTAGACTATGAGAAGGCTGTAAAAGAAGATCAATACACACCTGTCCGATGGATGGCATGTCAAATTCAGCTATTCTTCAAAAGCATGGAGGATGCTGCATTCTGTGGTTCCTCCCGTTATATTATCAGGAGAAACCACAGCACATGTGGGAGGGACACACACTCTAACACTAAGAGGTTGAAAAAAAAAAATAATTGTACAAATATCCCCCTGGGGGGGGGGGGGGGGGGTTGGGGTCAGCTGGGGGTTGACGTGTGTGTGTGGTGGTTGCAGCCTGTTACCTCGGGGAGGGAGGGGGGGGGGTTGGGTCTCACCAGTGCTATTATATCAGAATAGACGGAGAGGGAAGAGAGTAGTGGTGCTAGGAGAAGGGGAGCAGGCGCTCTCTGGTGGTCAGAGGGTGGCAGTGCAGGTTGTGGCGGCTTGCGCGGCCCGGGGGTTGGGGACCCCTGTATTACAGGCACTGCAGAGAAGAATCCATCCAGCCTACACATATGCATGAGTAAAGTTTCAAAAATAGACCCCATTGTGCAAAATCATTTTCTTCAGGAGATACCACTGCTACTTGCAATGACACATTTATGAGATAGAAGCTGGCAGGACTATAGTATGTGTTGGACGCACTTTCCGACAAAGTGTTGGATAGCAGTGATTCCTGAGGCTCTTGAAGAGAAGGAAGACTTGAGTCACCACCTACCACACAGGTAAGTATTGATCTCCTTTTACAGCCTGCCCATGTCAATTTTACAGAAGAAAGCAATCAGAAACAATAACATCCAATGAAACAAACAACCAGAATTAAATTTTAACCTGTCCATTCAGAGCAGCCGCAATAAAAAAATAAAAAAAAAAGTTCTTTGGGGTTATTGCTCTTAGTACATTGCTCCATCCTAAATTGGAAGCTCATCTTAAAGACTGCCATTGACTGGTGCTTATGTTGAGATTCTGTATTGAGCCCTCAAATTACAGGTGATAATAATCCATTGAAAATAAAGATTATTAAATAAGAAATTAGGTATCGTGTTTCCTGTAAGGTCCATATAGGTGAAGATTAACAAATAATTTTTGCAGACATCACATAATTCCTATAATTAAAACAATTAACTGATCTTCCAAACTGGGAAAAAGTCCTACAAAACGTTGCAAGTTAAAATAAGCTGTAAATTGGAGTTTTCATGAGACCACTTTCAATGAGCACTTCTTTCCTGCTTAAAGTCTTGTGAGTGGCCGTCTCAATGACTTTTCAGTACTGATAACCACAAAACAAAGAGGGGGTTCAAAGTTCTGAAAACTGAACCATGGGTTTGTCAAGGAAGGACTTCCACCAGGTTTCCAACATTTTCGAGCTGGAAAGGAATTATTCAGTCTACAGAATAAACATGAAATTAAGTTCTGGAAAGAGTCACACCCTTGCCACCCATACACCAGTAGCCCTAATCAAGGATTTACAGCTCTCAGCTCCTTAACGTCCACGGGAGGCTGTGTGAGGTTAATTCAGCGCCTCTCAACCTTTTCAACACAGAGGAACCATTAAAATAACTTTCTGGTCTCAGGGAACCCCTGGTAAAAATGACTATATCTATGACTCATGGTACATTAGTGTGATGGTCAGTGGGAAGAATGCTCCTTAGACTTGTGGTCACTGGGAAGAGTTAGCTAAAAAGGTCAAGGGTGTCAGTGGGGATTTATCTGAGAGGCAGAAACTACTCATTGCCCAAGGAACCCATAGCAACCTCTAGAGCAGTGGTTCTCAACCCTGTCCTCAAGTACCCCCAACAGGCCATGTTTGCAGGTTTTCCTTTATATTGCACATGTGCTTTAAATCAGTCAATGGCTTGGTATTTTGGCCAGCTATTTTATCTAAGAGAAATTCCAAAAACATGGCCTGCTGGGGGTACTAGAGGACAGGGTTGAGAACCACTGCCCTAGAGGAACCCTAGGGTTCCATGGAACCCAGCTTGAGAAACCCTGTCTTAATTTACCAGTGCAAGGATAGGGGCTGCCATAGATTGTGATTTAGCCCTGTAAGCATCTATGGCATCACCTTCAACAACCAGTCTTAGCACAATGGATTTCAAATAATGTTTACGCTTTTAACAGCCTTTGCTCTGTATTGTGGGCTAATGAGCTGAGGTCTATAAAGCCTTCTACAGTCCCTCTGTGTCAGTGTTAATGGTTTTATAAAGAACAACATCTGGAATGAGAAGAAGACATCAACTGGAATCCAAAAAGTAAGTGCAAAGAGATCAATAATCTACAAAACTTAAAAGTACACAAGTACTAAGGTGAAAAGGAGTAACTAACTGAACTAACAGCAGTGTAAAAAGGTATCCAAGAACTGTTCCAACAATTCTGGAAACCCCTTCTAACCACTGCTCCAGTCCTACCAAATATACTACATAGATTTACCATAAGTTGGCATTGATCAGGTAGAAGTCTACCAGAAACATATGGAGAGGAAAGCAATATGACCTCCTTCGGGTATATTTGACATTTCCCCATTTTTGAGATTTAACATCACTCCCTGTTTTGCTTGGAAATGGTAATTAGGACACAAAGTCAACCCACAAGTTCTAATCCTTCCACTTTTTACTAAATTAGTGGTCTCCAAACTGCAGCCCAGGGACCGCATGTGGCCCTTTGCTTGCCCTCCATGAACTGACACCAATACCCTACTGACACCATCAATTGGGCACTATTTTTCTCATTAACATCAATAATGGGACACTATTACTACCATTAAAACCAACGTTGGGGAACTGATGCCAATGCATTTTCTACTCCAATTGGCCAAAGTCCGGCCCCCAAAAGCCTGAAGGACAGTAAACTGGCCCTTTGCTTAGAAAGTTTGGAGACCCCTGTACTAAAAATGGTAGCTGCAGTACTGTCTGTTACTGGTGGACCATTCAGCAACACACTAAGTGGGTCTATATGTAAAACATTAATTGGACAAATTATGTCCAAGCATTCACCCAGCCATATTTTACTTAATACATTCATTTCCTATGATCATTAGCTGCATCTAATGACCATAACATGGTATTTGCAGGAAAATATGCACATTATAGCCACTGGATGGAGCTAACAATTATAGGAAATCAACGTATTAAACAAAATTTGTCCAGAATTCCTTAGGGCTAGGTGAATGCTTTTGCCTTGAACCCAATACATGCCTTATACATAGAAGCCTAGGTGAGGGCAAGTCTATCCAAGAGAGTACAGAAACAAAAACAGAAGCCTTGCACGGGGTAAAAAAAAAAAATATATATGTTGTGGGTAGACTTCTACATTATGCAAGGCTTGCCTTCTGCCCCATATGCGCCAACACCTGGTCTTGGCTATTGGCTGCTCAGATTATTGTGGTTGGGACATTCTGGCTTATCCTATACCCGAAGGCTGGTGTATTTTGGGGGTTGGAGTACCACTTAGAAGGGGTTCTAGGAATGCCAGAAATGTGCGTGGGTGCCTTAAGATTCCAACTGTCCATAATCCTTGTAAAGTTTACTATGCCTCCTAAATAGAGGTTCAATTTAAGAGTAGCAAGGATACCACCATTATGGCTGAAGTGGTCATGGCTATGGCTTCCAAAAAATATTAAAAAAAAAAAAGAGAGACATAATTTTTTTTTTTCTCAAACATCAAAGTCCACAGTGCATCCAGTTAGAAAATGATCAGTACAGTAGTAAGACATCGCCCTGGTGGCGTACTTTGAAATTTGCATGGAACGTGAAAGGTAATAAGTTACAAATGCCACTTGATGTGGACAGCTTTGGTTGTGTCTGACATTCCCAGCAGCAAAAATAAAAGTAACTGGGTGAGAGAACACCAAGTTCGGTGGCCAAAAGCTCCTTTTTGGTGTAGAGAGTCCTCTTGGCTATTTCCAACGATGGCGTACTAGAGAAGACTCATCGTTGACAACCGGTGGGTCGTTGTTCCGTCTTTGGGGAATAAGCAGCAAGACCACCAGCACCAGCAGAATAATGCCGCAAAAAGTCATGAGAGCGTACGATATAATCCACATGATGGGCTCTCGGAGTGGGTTGCTGTTGATGCAGTTACTGGATATATCAATGGTGCTGAACGGACCGGCGATCTCTGAGACCCGAATGCCATTTACTTCTGCAAAAAAAATAACAAAAGAAAGATGAGAATAATCCTATGTAAACTCCAAAAATTAGGCAATTTCTACTTAAAGTGATACTAAACACACACTGTTTAATTTACACTGTCCCTTCTGTATGTGGGTTATGGCACTAATTATTTTAATTTAAAAAAACCCATCCAAGCACTTTTCTCCTAATCAATATACAGCTGTCACATGATCCAGATCTTCTCCAGCCTGTCTGTAGGGAAACATAAGCAGGAGGAGCATCTAGTCCTCTGCTACTGGTCACATGTTCAATATATATATTAAAAAATACAGAGTAAAACTAAATAATTCATAGCAAACCATTTTAAATCACCATACAAATATGCATTTGAAATCAAATCTTTATTATTTTGTAGAAATAAACATGGTGTGGGTGGGTTTCTGCCAGTCACAAGCTGTATCACACCCCTCCAGCCTGTCTTAAAATAAGAGAGAAGTGAAGCCACCATCAATCTACATGTAATATCCTGCTCCCATTGTGTTTAGCTGGTTAGTGGGCATGGAGAAGGAGGGAGGGAGCGGACTGTCATTTACCATTGTGTACCCACTCTATAGAGACCTGGGCTGCTCAGATGTGATAGGGAGGAAATGCTCAGCATAGAAGCTCACTGAAAAGCATTGTGCAGAGTTGCCAACACTACTCTGCTAAATCTCTAGCTGAATTGGGGACATGGACAGAGGGGGAAGATAGAGAGCAACAGGATCAACCAGGTTTTTTGGAGAATACAGAAAATGAATCTCTTAGTGACTGAGTGAGTATGAAAAACATGGAATACACCATTTACTGATAATTTTTTATGATGCGAGTTTATTGACACTTTAAGATCTCATGCTAAAGATACTGAAATAGCATATATAGAAAGGAAATGGAACTCAACTGGATCTGAGCACCACAAACTGAAAACACCATTTAGTTCATTTCTATAATTCAAAGCAAACCCATAAGTCCATACATGTTTTCATGCTTTATTTTGTTAATAAATGATTTAGAAAAACACATCCTAGCATTTCTAGCCATGGTCATCTTGCGTAAGGGTAAATGTAAAATTTACTTCCCAAGAACCCATCTGCCCTTAAAGTGGTTGTATACCCCCAAAATGCATTTTTACCTACAGGTAAGCCTATAATAAGGCTTACCTGTAGGTAAAATGAATACCTTCTAAACCATATTCCTCCTGCAAGCAGGGGCTGACGTCACGGAAAGTCTGCCGGAAAGTCCAGGGTGCCGCGAACCCAGAAGGCTCCCCGAAGGCAAGATGTCAGCTCCCTCTGCAGGGACCGAGCTTCCCGGTCGGATCTTCATTCTAAGGTAAGTATTTAATAATGGGCTAGTATGCGGTGTATGATATAATTTTGGCCTAGGCAAAAAAAAAAAAAAAGGACACACCGGAAGCAACTGGAGAAATAAATAAATATATATATATATATATATATATATATATATAAAAATTAAAACATGTTAATATAATATTCCTTCCAATCCGTTTGTTAATGCTGGCAGCATAAGGGATAAAAATAGTGTTCACTGAGAGAGTTTAATTATGCTTTAAAGTGGTAGTAAACCACAGCTTAAAAAAAAAAAAAAAATTCCCTGCAAGGCAATGTCATAATGTACTAGTATACATTGCATACTAGCACATTATGCGAGACTTAAAAGGAGTTGTAAATGCAGGAGTTTTTTTTTTATCTTAACGCATTCTATGCATTAAGTTAAAAAACCTTCTGTGTGTAGTAGCCTCCCCAGCACCCCCTAAATACTCACCTGAGCCCCTTCTCTCTGCAGTGATGTCCGCGGGTGTCTTAGCAGTCCCAGACACTCCTCCTGATTGGCTGACACACAGCAGCGGCACCATTGGCTCCTGTGGCTGTCAATCAAAATCAGTCAGCCAATCAGGCGAGGGGGCAGGGTCAGGGTTACATGTCTGAATGGATATATGGAGCTCAGCTCGGGTGCCCCCCATAGAAAGGTGCTGGCTGAGGGGGCACTCACCAGAGGGAGGGGCTAGGAGAGCAGAAGAGGGACCCGAGAAGAGGAGGTTTGGGGCTGCTCTGTGCAAAACCAATGATTTATTTAAAAAAATAAAATAAAAAAAATAAAGAGCCTTTACAATCACTTTAAGCTGGATACACACTATACAAGTTTTGTTGTTCGATTTTCTTTAGATTTACCTTCAACTATTTAGTGCAAGGACCTGCCTGATTGCATACAAATTGAAAATGTTTAGGTTTGACCTCATATTATACAGTTTTGGTAAATCTAAAGGAAAAAAAATTAAAGAGAATTGTACAGTGTGTATCCAGCTTTAGCTTATTTTACTTATTTCAGGTACTTGTATAGTGCCGTCAACTTACGTAAAGCTTCACATATACATTGCACATTCACATCAATCCCTACCCTCAAGGAGCTTACAATCGAAGGTTCCTAACTCACATCTATACATACGCATACCAGGGCCAATTTAGACAGGATCCAATTAACCTACATCATGCTTTGGAGTGTGATAGGAAAACAGAGTACCCGGAGGAAACCCACGCAGGCACAGGGAGAACAGGCAAACTCCAGGCAGGTAGTGTCGTGGTTGGGATTCAAACTTAAAACAATGTCCTCCTTGGGTGTGCTGTTACGGCTGACAAGGCTTCCATCTTCACCCGGTCTTCCTTCTGGGTTCATGGCCTCCGGCTACATGAGTGGTCAAAGCCATGATGATGTCATTCCCACACATGTGCACAGGAGTCCTGGTTTACAGCACAAGCTCTGACGGTCCAGAACAGTATGCTGGACCCTCAGAACGCACCGATAGCATCACCGGCTGCATGCAGTGTGAATATCTCCTAAACCGTGCACATTTAGAAGATATTCACTGTACCTACAGGTAAGTCTTATCTTATCTATAGGCTTTCCTGTAGGTACAAGTCACAAAAGGAGTTTACTACTTTAACAGGATTAAGAGCTATTCTAACAGATTTTACCTCTGCCCCCTGCTGGTGGAATCTGACAACGCATCACAACCATGCAGTCTTCATTGTGCAAAGCACAGATTCTTAACCACTTCCGGACCGCCCACTGTGTATATACGTCATTACTTTGACGTTGTATACCGTGGTTATGGTAGCAGATAGCTGCCATAACTCTGGTATATTTTTATACAGCAGGCGATCCTCTTTCAGATAAAAGTGGTCCCGGTGGCGGATTCATCACGAGATCACTCTTATGGGCGGCGAGAGAGGTGCCCCTCTGCTTCCTGGTCAGGGATAGGCACGGACCAAGGCTGTGGCGGACATTTTCCAAAGTACTGACCTTAGTGAAGGACACCAAGGTACATTTCAAATGAAAACCTTCAAAAACACTGTCTACTCTGAAAATAGACTTTCTCCTAGCGGACGACATATTTTTATATGGTCTCAATACCGTCGATAGACGATGGTATTGGTGCCATATGTTGCAGTTTCATTACTGCATATATGTGTCACCCGCCAGGCCTTCACCAATTCTTAGACACGAAACGTGTTACTTCTGACGTACCAACACTACGCAACAGTCTAAGGTGGTCGTCCCCCGTCTCCATTTTAGACAATCTTATCGAGAATTAGGACAATTTCATCATTTGAGGAAAACACTGAACATGGATGTCCTTTCGGATATCTATTCTATTCTGAATGGACATCCATGTCA
>BLSH010450330.1:429621-442602 GCA_018402905.1 Glandirana rugosa | reverse complement strand
GGGGCCCTGATGCAAGGGGGAGACTTTGATGGGGACCCCGATGTAAGAGGGAGCTCTGATGGGGACCCCTATGTAAGGGGGAGCTCTGATGGGGACCCTGATGTAAGGGGGAGCTCTGATGGGGACCCTGATGTAAGGGGGAGCTCTGATGGGGACCCTGATGTAAGGGGAGACTTTGATGGGTACCCTGAAGTAAGGGGGAGCTCTGATGGGGAACATACAATGGGACCCTGGTACTGAAAAGTTTGGAGATCTCTGTACCAGTATAATGCATAGCTAGTATTTAATAACAAAAATATAAAGAAGCGTCAGTCTGAAATCCAAGGTCCCCTCGCCACAAATCAGGCCTGCCTATGGCCACCTCCTGTCTGGAAATACATTGATCAGTAAACATTGAGATGACAGAAGCGATGAGCAGAAGGACAACCTGAGGCTTCATGGTGAGGCGGAAGGAGCGAGTGGCGTTGTCGCTGTCACGCAAGTAAATGGAGAGATCCGGGAAGTACGTCCAGGGCTCTTCTGATTTCTCCCAACACGCCAGCTGCAAACCCGTCCAGAATTCATTATTGAAGTTCTGAATCTGCAGGACAGAGGGAATAGGGTTATGTCTGGGAAAAGGACACTTGCTGGATGAGAAGATAACAAATACAGACTCGTTGTATCAATGGTCAGTGTTAAAGCTGAACTCCAGGCACAAATGTATACAGCAATGTAACAATGTAATCAATACATTCAATTTGTCTGTTTTTTTTAATTGCAAGCAGTGCAAGTCCCTGAATTCAACATGGTACCAGCCCTTCACATTCTCTGTACGGCAGAGGGAAAGAAGCAGTGCAATGCCCCTATCAGTTCATGTGCTGACAAGGAACATACTGATGGGAGGAGAGAGCAGAGTGACAGATAAGCTCATCACTGTGCTGCTTTTTCTGTCACTGTCCAGTCACAGGCTGGGGGTGGGTACAGGATGATCTGGGCTCAGAGGGAGTGGGTTGAATGATGTCATCAGAGCGAGGCCTTCTAGTGGCAGAAAAAAAGTGCTGTGGGGAAATCTCTGGATTGAAGATGAATACTGCAGCACAAAAAAATGATTTGGACTTACCTGTAAATTCCTTATCTTGGAAGTAAAGTACAGGACACAGGCTGAGCGACCTAGAACCAGAGTCTAGGAATATTTAAGCCTGTGTCCCATACTGACCAATTAGGACAGCTGGTTTTATTTATTTATTTTTTTAATGGGTTATTCATTGCTATCTTCTTATTTTTGGCTGGTGTTCAGCTTAAAAAAGTACCTCTACTTCAACAATACTACTTTATCAGGAACATCAAAATCATTGCTTTGTGTCGCTGGAAGATGCTGCCCTATCCACCGCCCAATCAAAAGAGACAAATGGCAGCTGCCACTACCAACTTCTTTTTCAAGGTGCAAGTTCCAAGGCTGCCATTCTAGGACTTGCCTCAGTGATCAGGAACAAGCATGGGATTCCCAAATAAAACAGGATGAATTCTGGTTTCAGGCCAGAGACTCACTAGGAGAATAGGCAAGACATCCACTTTGTGTGCATTAAATGTCTTTGCAATCTCAGATATTACTTTGAAAAAAAAGTAGCAGTGACATCATCACTGTGCTGTACATAGCCTGAGCAGAGCTGTGGGAGGGGCCCACGAGACCCCACCCACAGGAGGGGCGGCGACAAGACCAGTCACCCTGCACAAGGAGAGAGAGCAGCAGTGAGCGGTCTTTATTACAGGAAGGAAAGTCTCACACTGGATTACTGCACAGATCTGGAAGAAATACACAAAACACACGAAGATTCAATGAAGAATACACACGATGAATAGATTTCGAAAATCTTTACTTCTTCCCGGAGTTCAGTTTTAAAATATACCAGTAAAAGCATTTTGTTCAATCTATTCAATAAAGTGCAAAAAAATACACAATACCCATGTCAAAAAATTCAGCGCTGTCCGGTTTCATTTCAAAGAGTCTAGTAAGCCCCCCTATTTCTGATCTTGGGACAACAGAATGATTAGCTTCTATGTTGTGGCGACGTCAGAGTGGGTGGGTTTGGGCAGTTTCGCAAAGGGCAACTGGGCAGGGCTGACACCATTTCTTGAAACTTCAGTTTGAAGGTGCTATTGTGCTGTCAGCCTACAACAGGATATTACGGGATGGGGTGCTGGCAGATCCATAGGTATTTTTCTGTACTTGCAGTGTAAAGTATGGGGAAATGTGCATGTGCTATACAGATGTACTGCTAGTATTTTTTGCCCTGAAATAGATTTAAAGCGTTTGTTACCCCAACATTTCACATACCTGATATGTGCCTGCTGTACCATCTACTTGTATGAGAAAGTCTCCTGTTCTCTTTGTATTCCTCATTTTTTTGTGAAATCCCTGGCAGTCTCTCTGCTTTCCCCATTAAAAACTGACCACACCAAGCAGGAGAACAAACCGTTGTCAGTTCTCTTGCTATGCTGGGAACTCAGTATACTTTCCTCCAATGGTCAGACTTGCCCCCACTGAACAGTCATTCACTGGGAAGCTCAGTGTGCTGCAGCTTCTCCTTCCCCCATTTCTTAGAACAGAAGGAATGTAATCACTTATAAAAAATGGAAAAAAGGGTATTTATAATTTTTTTTTTATATCTGTACAAAAATGTTTTGAATATCATTTCAATTTTTAATTGAATGGGTTGTTTTACAATGTGATCGTTTACAATCACTTTAAGCTACGTTAAAATAATGATCTTTTATTATGCATATAAGTAACAAAAAAAATAGACTTTGGCTTCTTCTAAGCCCTGAAAATGGCAAAATGGAAACAATTTCTGTAGAATTTTCCGTCTCTTGGTCTCTGCAGTTCTAGAAGGCGAGGCTGCGCCATTTCATCTTAACACGTCAGTGGAAAATGCCGCCACTGATCCAGACAGACGGCTCTGACATTTCCTTGTCACTGGAATTTCATGCTGAACTCCACTGTCAGCAGATGGTAAACTATGAAAAAAGAATTTACCATCTATCGCCCTTATGTCCCTGGAGCCCAACCCGTGGCCCTCAGGGACCCTACAGTCACTTATCTGTGTTTCCTCATTCCCCCTGTTATAGTGATCTCTAGCAGTCTCATGCAATAGGTCTCGATGGTCTTTTGAAGCATTGTACTTGACCATCACTCTTGTCATGCCCACAGGCTCTGACCATCTCCCGTGTCATGCCCGCAGTCTCTGACCATCTTTCGTGTCATGCCCGCAGTCTCTGACCATCTCCCGTGTCATGCCCACAGTCTCTGACCATCTCTCATGTCATGCCCACAGTCTCTGACCATCTCTCGTGTCATGCCCACAGGCTCCGACCATCTCTCGTGTCATGCCCACAGTCTCTGACCATCTCTCGTGTCATGCCCACAGTCTCTGACCATCTCTCGTGTCATGCCCGCAGTCTCTGACCATCTCTCGTGTCATGCCCGCAGTCTCTGACCATCTCTCGTGTCATGCCCGCAGTCTCTGACCATCTCTCGTGTCATGCCCGCAGTCTCTGACCATCTCTTGCCTCATACCCACTGTTTCTAACCATCTCTTGTGTCCTGCCCACAGTTGCTATCCATCTCTCGTGTCATGCCCGCAGTCTCGGACCATCTTTTGTGTCATGTCCACAGTCTCAAACCATCATGTCTGTAGTCTGACCATCTCTTGTATCATGCCCATAGTCTGACTAAAGCTTGTTTTCTGTGCGCTGTTTTATGTGCGGCCATTTGGTGATGCCAGGGGGCACACTTGAGACCCCCCATATCCAGAAAGTTGACCACCACTGCCTTACATGCAGCCTCCAGGCCTTTGAGGCAACCAGTGGGACCAACTGGCACACATGTAATATATTTTAGGAGTGTGAGGATGGACACATGGCACTTTCTACATGCTGGGGCTCATTTAGTAAATGAGTAGAGGCTCACTATGCACGGGGAGTGTTAGTAACCAAGGGGAACCTGTGAAAGGATTTTCACATGATTGGACCACCAGGGGCCCCTTCATTCGTATATGGTCAAGTAACACACCAAGGCAGCTCTGCATTGCAATGTCAGAGCACTACTGTGCATTGTGGGGGCACTGCTCGAGGGGCGGAGCCAGGAGTGCCATCGGGGGACCCAAACTGGAGCTGCTCTGTGCAAAACCCCTGCACAGAGCAGGTAAGTATAATAGGTTTGTATTTTTAAAAAAAACAAAAACAAAGCTTTAGCCACTTAACAACCGTCGACCGCACATATATTGCGGCCGCTCTGCACCAGATCACGTACCTAGTACATGATCTAACACTTCCATGTATGGGGTAATCAGGAGGGGGGGGGGGTGGTGGACATCGAGTCCGTGGTACCCACCGCTGGCCCTTCACAGTGTATATTCACAGCAAGAGGCCAGCGGTGGGTACCGCGGACTCAATGTCCAACGGAACGTTACACAGGACACAGGCAGAGCGACAATCTGCCTATGTGAACAAGGGAAGGCATGGATCCTGGGTTTCTGCAAAGCAGGGACACAGATCTTTTCCTTACCCTAGTCAAAGCCCCTCCCCCACTGTGAGTAAGCATAACCTAGGCACACAGCTAACCCTTTTGATCGCCTCTAAAGTTAACCCCTTCCCAGCCAGTGTTATTAGTACAGTGACAGTGCATATTTTAGCACTGATCACTGTATTAATGTCACGGGTCTCCCAAAAAGTGTCAGTTAGGCTCCTTTCACACCAAAGGCGCCTTACAGGTGTTTAGCTAAAAGCAGCACCTGTAAAGTGCCTCTAAATTAATTCCTAATGCATCCCAGTGTGAAAGCTCGAGTGCTTTCACACTGGGGCGGTGCGCTTGCAAGATGGTAAAAAGACTCCTGCAAGCTGCATTCTTTGGGGCGGTGTGGGAGTGATGTAAACACCGCTCCTGCCCACTGAAATGAACACAGCTGATTCGGAAGCGCCGGCTCTTTTAACCCCTTTTTAACTCCTTCTGGGGGGGGGGGGGTTAAAAGCGCCCCACTGCTGCCCGAATAGCGGTGCCAAATCACCGCTATAACAGCGGTAAAGCGCCGCAAATTAGCGGTGTTTTACCGCTGACGCTCGGTGGCCCTGGTGTGAAAGTCGCCTTAGGTGTCCGATTTGTCTGCCGCAATATCCCAGTCCCACCATAAGTCACTAATCGCCGCCATTACTATTAAAAAAATATATATATATCCCATAGTTTGCAGACGCTACATCTTTTACACAAACCAATCAATATACACTTAGTGGGATTTTTTTTGTTTAACAAAAATACGTAGCAGAATACACGTTGGCCTAAACGGATGAAGGAATTTTGATTTTTCACCTTTTATTTTTATTGGAAGTGTTTTATGACAGAAAGTAAAACATTTTTTTTTTTTTCAAAATTGATGGCCTTTTTTTGTTTATATCGCAAAAAATAAAAACCGCAGCGGTGATGAAATACCAACAAATGAAAGCTCCATTTGTGGGAAAAAAGAGGACATCAATTTTATTTGGGTACATCGCACGACTGTGCAATTGTCAGTTATTATTACGCAGTGCCGTATCGCAAAAAATGGCCTGGTCATGAAGGGGGGTAAATCTTCCAGAGGGCAAGTGGTTAATATCCCTTTAAATGATTAAGATACATACTTCTCTTAAAAAAAAAAATGCAAAGGTTGGGAAAACATGACGGCTAAAATTTCACTTCCTGCATCAGCAAGTCCAGCAAGATTTGCATCGCTATGCAAAACCATAATTCAGATTTGGCTTTGAGTAGATTGGATTTTCTTTTGCTGGGTGGGGGCCGCACTGTCATGGGGGGCACTAGATCTATGGGAATGTCTCTTACTCCTTCAGTTTCTTGTAGGTATTCTATACCACACCGGTGTGTACAGGACCACCTGGGCTTCTTAGGACCCCCATATAGGGGGACGGCAGTTATTGTTTGCATAGGAGGATCTTACCAAAGATGTCTGGACGATGGCTTCCACCATGGCATTGAAGACCTTGTCTGGGAGACGCAGGAGTGTGGTGCCGCTGTCCACAATGGCTTTGTCTGTGTTGTACTGCAAGAAAAGAAATAGACCATAAGTAATGATTGTGTCAAGATCGGCACTGGCATGGGAGCCTGTCCGGGATCCCCAACATCTAAACCTCAAACCAAATAATACTTTAATATTATGGTAAAAATGTTAAAATAAAATTAAAATATTTTAAAGCAGTATTAAACCCAAAACCAAAAATGTAATATGTTGCAAACATCATACGTGGTGGCTGCATTTGTTTTCTTTTTCTAGGCTTTTTTCCCCTCCTCTGTTCTCACCTGTTGATCTGGCCAGTAACATACCTCCTGTATTAGGGTGCACTCATTCTGGATGAAGGAGCACAGGAGGCAGCTTTGCAGCAGCATTGTCAGACTGGGGGGAGGGGAGTGTTAGATGGACTAGCACATGTAGATACACTAACAAATTGAAGTCAAACTCCAGCTCACACTTTATGAGCAGTTACAGCAAGAGTTTTGTTCCTTTTGGGATAAATGATTTACATGAATAAATAAAAGCTGATTTATTATAAACACCCCTGCTAGCGGTAAATTGTTTGTCTTATCTCTGCAACTCCTACATCTCCCAGGTTGAAACACTTAGTGTCCAGATCACCAGGTGAAAATAGAAGAAAGACTAAAAAAGAAAACAAAATAAATGCAGCCACCACATCTAAGAATTTGTGAGCGATAATAATATAATATATGCTTGCTTTTGGGCTTAATACAGGTTTAACAAATAATATTTTACTGATTGCACCTACGATCGGAAGCCCGCAGGACCGGCTCCTGATAATGTGACCACTGTGAAGTCAATCACAGTGGTCACATGATCGCTAAAGTGAGCCCAGCACTAACCTAACCCCTAAAGTGAGCCCAACATTAACCTAACCCCTAAAGTGAGCCCAGCACTAACCTAACCCCTAAAGTGAGCCCAGCACTAACCTAACCCCTAAAGTGAGCCCAACACTAACCCAACCCCTAAAGTGTGCTCAACGCTAACCTAAGCCCTAAAGTGGGCCCAACACTAACCTAACCCCTAGAGTGAGCCCAACACTAACCTAACCCCCAAAGAAGCCCAGCACTAAACCCCCAAAGTGAGCCCAACACTAACTTAACCCCAAAAGTGGGCCCAACACTAACCTAACCTCAAAAGTGGGCCAAACACTAACCTAACCCCCAAAGTGGGCCCAACACTAATCTAACCCCCAAAGTGAGCCCAACACTAACCTAACCCCAAAAGTGTGCAAAACACTAACCTAACCCCAAAAGTGAGTCCAACACTAACCTAACCCCCCAAAGTGTGCCCAACACTAACCTAACACCCAAAGTAGGCCCAACATTAACCAAACCCCTAAAAGTGGGCTCAACACTAACCTAACCCCCAAAATTGATTCAACACTAACCTAACCCCCAAAATAGGTCCAGCACTAACATAACCCCCAAAATGGGCCCAGCACTAACATAACCCCCAAAATAGGCCCAGCACTAACATAACCCCAAAATAGGCCGAGCACTAACATAACCCCCAAAATAGGCCGAGCACTAACCTAACCCCCAAAAAAGGTCCAGCACTAACATAACCCCCAAAATAGGCCCAGCACTAACCTAACCAATAAAGTAAGCCTGGACACCAAGATCTACTTCTCTGCATACCTCACCGGTCCTGCCAGAGAGCCTCTATGGACTCACACAGCGAGAAAAACCTGATCTAACATTTTATGGTTAAACATATGGACACCTTGTTCACCAAGCACTACAGGAAATACAAGCAGAGTCATCTGTAAACAGTTATACTGTCTCATAAAACAAACTGCCATGCCAATAGCAATAATGTTCAGATTATGTATATAAATACATATAAAAAGTTATTACACGTGCAGGCTTTTAGGGGCCCAATGTTTGGGCTTTTAAATAATTCTGAAAATGGTTACAAGGAGGAACAAAAAGTAACCATTGTATAAAGGGAGCTAAGGGGCCCCACATCTTGTATCAATTGAGCCAATAAAGTGAACCTTCACCCTTTTACAATTTCTTAGTTTTAAAGTTAATTATTTTTCTCTACAGTTCAGGATTGCCATTCTTGCCTTGCCGAGGATGATGTATCCAGCCCCTACGCCTGTGCGGGAGTGCGGAGGGCAACTCTGGGATCTGTTGCTGCGTTTCTGCGCATGCGCATGCTCCTACAAACTGCCTCCTGGAATTTCAACATCACTCTTCTTAGGGTGCAGACTGCGGGATTAAATGTCTGGCAGAAGTTTGCGGTGTGTATGTGCATGGGCAAGGGGTCCAGTGCATGCACAGGCACGCCATGGAGATCTGCCAGGTCTTGTAGAACTAGCAAAGATCCCTGTGGTAAATCTTCGCATTCGCCGGAAATGAATTCAAGACGAGTTGCCGGATATGAGCAGCTTAGGGAGACTTTCCCTACAAGCAAGACAGCACTGGACTCCATGGATAAGCAAGTATGTTTTCTCCCTACTTTTATAGAGGGACAAATTCAAGGATTTAAAAATGTTATATTTGATAGTAAGAGTGGAGCCCCCTCTTTAAACTCTGAACTTTCTGCATTACTCAATGGCTAACAATGGTACAAAAAATATGATTACATAAATAAGACAAAAAACTTTACTCGTCCTTAATAGACCTCGTACCTCTCTACAATCCAGGTTCAGGTTCATCCCTCCGACTTCAAACTTGAGAACTTCCACTTGATAATACCACTCCTCAGTGATGGGGGTGTACCAGATGTCCCCTGAGTACAGCGTTGGTTCCATCCCACCCATGACCTGCAAATGCAAACAGGACTTTAAGAGGGGATATGACCTCAAAAAGTAAAAATTTGCCATCTTCTAGTCAACACCTGGAAATGTTAATTGTGTCCACGAAAAAATACATGGTCTTGAATTTTTACTGAGCAATAGCAGTGCACTTCCTGTGCCTGTAGCCTCATAGTTGGATATCTGCAGTGTAAGATCATCTAAGGCCACTTTCACACTTGTGTGAGTTGGGACTGCAAAGTCGCATTGCAAGTCATACCCCATGATTTCCAATGAGTACAGTACATATTTGTGCGACTTCAAAGTAGTTCCTGCACTACTTTGGTTCAACTTTGATGCGACTTGAGGTCCGTAGACCTCAAGATTACCCAGGCATTGCTTCAAGTTGTGTCAAATTTGTGGCAAAAATCATGGCAAAGTTGTGCGACTTTCAGATTGCCCAAGTGTGAAAGGGGCCTAAGGCCCTGATGCCTCCAACTGCCTGTTGCTCCAGGTTTAGGGTAAGATTTGGTCATCTCATTACTATGCTGCTTGCTGTTCTTTTTGCTGGAGAGGAAGCTGTACCTGAGGACCTGCAGTGCAAGAATCTCCCTGCGCCTACTTCATTCATTCTGTGGATCTGTGCTCTCTCCTATATTCCAAGAATTCCGGCCAATTCTTAAATATGACCCCATCAGACATCAGGTCACAGGTCATCAGGGGAGCAGCTCTGGCATGAAGAACCAAAGCTTGATGGCCACCACCAGCAGAGACACAGAACAAGACATATGTTATTAATGGGGAAGTGATCAGTTGCAAGGAGACCACAGACCACACAGGTGACTAGTGCTTTGCCTTCTGCCTGCATTTTATGGGTATTTCTTTACATGATGATGAAGTCACAGGAAATAATAGAGCTGTAGAAGCTCTATAGAGGCAATAAGGCAGTTCCTTCTACAGGAACAAAAGAAAAATAATTCTAGGTCATGATCTAAAGGTTTTGGGGATTGGGGGGGGTACATTTGTTTAACGTACATACACAATGAAGTATCAAAACTTCCAACAAGGCTACAGAATGTTTAAAGCCATCTGCGCATCCATTGTAAAATCCCCTCATTTCCCGTTCCAGTGGTATGGCAGGAAGTGATCTCTCAGATGGGGACGCGGACCACTGAAAATCTAAACTTTAGGCCAACTACAATTTCAAGTGAGCTCATCCAAGGCACCATGCTCCCACTCTTTAAGGCTGACTGTATGGTATGCTTCTTATATGTACATTTTCTAACGGCTTCAGGCCAGTCACATCACAGCGAAGGGTCCCGTTTAGCTATTCTCTAGAATGGTCGGTCCTTGATGATACAAAAATTGGCAAATTCCATCAGTGCCAGTCTCTACTGCTGTACTGTGAATGAATGCAAAGCCAAGACGCCATGCATTCACAAGAGTCCTCAGCTTTCCAACCAAGAGACTCTGGCCATCAGGACATCTTGTGGTTGTGAAGAGGTACTGCAAAAAACACACACAAGAGGGTGTAAGCCCCTTGCGCATTACAACCAGTTTATTATAATGCAACAACCAAATGGATACTCACAAACATCAAACAGCAGCCATGCAACAAAGATATTTCAGCCATGGACAAAACATCCCATCATTGGACCATCTGGTCGGAAATCTGACGCGTTTCGAAAGACTCACTCCCTTCCTCAGAGCTGACAGTAAAAAATGCTGTTTTTCCATGTTTGTGAGTATCCATTTGGCTGTGGCGTTATAGTAAATTGTTTGGTGGTAATGCACGAGGAGCTTGCGCCCTCCTGTGTGTGTTTTTTGCAGTTTACTGAAGATTTCCCGAACTGTGGAGGGCTGCACCCGAGGAAGCATCGTGTTTTTGTGAACCTAGAATATTTCTGTTTGTGAAGAGGTACTGCAAGATATAGCTCCAGATTAAAGGCAAATATTGCAGCCAGAACTTTTTTTTTATTTCATTACATATAAAACATCTTGGGGACATAAAAAAAAAATAAAAAGTGTAGGCTGAAAGCACTGCTGGATCTACTTACAAGACTGCCGCCATTGATTCCAGCCCCAGTCGTGGGCAGGCCAGCCCCACACATCTGCATGGAGAAAATGTCCGGAATATCTGCCTGCTTTACCAAAGAATCAAAGAATGTTTCCACAGAGCTTGATGGCTGAAAAGGCATATATATAAGAAAAGAAAGTTTTATACAATTACTTAAAGTGTTACTAAACTCAGTACCCTGCAGTCACTCTATCTGGTCTCCCACGGTACACAGAACATGGAAATACAATTATTTTAGTAAATTAAAACTGCTAAATACCTTTTCACATCAGCAGTATATAGCAGTCTTGTGACTAATATCAGTGTCTAGTTAAAGCTTGTAGGAGGAGTTTTCATTCTACTCTGATTGTCCTATGAGGCTGCAGGACCCCTGACCCTCTGCCTGGACAGTGCTGATTGGCCATGCTGATCAGATGCACCCTTCCCAAGAAAAAAAAAAAAAATCTCTAGACTTGCACACTAAACTGAGCATGCGCAGAGTGCCCCCAAGGCTCTGTTCTTTCAGGCGATGGATTGGAGACAGTAAAAAAGGGGAGAATCAGAGAAGACAGGATCAAACAGCCCTTTTACACAGTGCAGATGATTAATCCCTCAAGTTCCACAGTGAGTATAACAAGCATGCTGTACTGCATATACAGACTGATTTTACCGTTGTGGGTTTAGTAACACTTTAACGCTATACATTTTCATTGGCTATCAACATTCTCCACGCAAGTTCCCCATTGGAACGAAGGCTCCATTCAAACTTTGCATCCGCGATTTTGTGTGATTCTGCATGTCGTGCACAAGGCACCTCATTCACTTCAATTGGTTGCTCTAGGCGTGTTTGTCACCCAAAAGCAGCTCCTGCTCCTTTTCGGGAAACAAGCGTCACGCAACTTTAAAGAGGAAGTAAACTCCTCTGGTGTTCTTGTGCCTGTAGGCAAGCCTATAAGGCGGCTTATCTATAGGTACTGTAGATATCTCCTAAACGTGCGCAGATTATGTCATTGGTGCATGCGCTCTGAAGAAGTGGCCCGCTTGTGCCGTTACTTCAGTGCCCGTGCCATCACCGTATGCGTGGGAGGCATCATTGTGGCTCCAGCCAATCACAGCGCCAAAGCCCACGATCCTGGAGGTAAGTCCGGGAAAGAGGTCAGCCATGTCAACAGCACATGGATGCCACTGCAGGGCTTCATTCTAAGGTATTTCATAATGAGCTAGTATGTGATGCATACTAGCTCATTATGCTTTTTTGTCTTTTTTTTACAACCTCTTTAAAAGGTGCATTTGCTGCGCAATTTTGTCGCGTGAAAATTTTGACAAAAATCACATCATGTTTAGGGCACCATTTAAAATACGCTCTTTGCAGTAATTGCTACACGATTTGGAGTCACGGGCAAAACTGCTGCGATTCCAAATCACCAAGCGTGAATGGGGCCTGGTTGAGAAACACTGACTTACAATGTACATAGAAGTCTACTTTTAAATATGAAATATGCCTCTAAAACGAAACAAACTTTGCTTTGCATTATCCTTTGTTGATTTGATGACAAAATAGAAAATAATAAAAATAAGGAATCGCAGCAATCAATCTTTTTTTTTCCCCAGACTAAATTTGTAGAGTTAAAGTAGAACTATAGGCAAACTTTTTTTCATTTTGGATAGAGTAAGGGAGAGTTATAACCCCTTTCAGATTTTGTTTTGCCATCTGTGCCCCACTGCGGAGATTTCTCTTCACTTCCTGTCCCATAGCCAAACAGGAAGGGAGAGGAAATCAATGCAAATTAACCACTCCTTCACTTCTCTTTAGAGGCGTCACCCCGTGTCTACCGTTTTGTTTTAGACTTTCCCCAATATTGAGAGGGAATGAGATAGGTTTTACTTTTTTTCAAACGGATATCAAGATGAAATTGAGATGTTTAAATCAGACCCCTTTTTTTTTCTAACTAACGACGCTAAGGAATAAAAATAATAAAAGATAAAACAGTAGTTTAGTTGTTTCCTATTACGTTTCGTTTCAAACAAAGCAAAATCTCCGTATAAAGTATAAATTTTCATCTGAAGATACATGTAACATTCAGTCACAAAGAGTTGGTCCGGGGTAAGTGCGAACCACTAAACCT